>PITA01008058.1:0-87185 GCA_004023965.1 Spilogale gracilis | reverse complement strand
ACCCCAATGTTCATCGCAGCAATGGCCACAATCGCCAAACTGTGGAAAGAGCCAAGGTGCCCATCAACAGGAATTCATTTTAAAATGGCATAGGAGAGGCACTTGAGTGATGCAGATGGTTAAGCATCTGCCTTCGGCTCAGGTCATGATCTCCAGGTCCCAGGATTGAGCCCCATGTTGGGCTCCCTGCCCAGCGGGGAGTTTGCTTCTCCCTCTGCCTCTCCTCCTACTGATGTTCTCTCTCTCTCACTATCTCAAATGAATAAATAAAACTCTTTAAAAAAATAAAAATAAAATGGCATAGGAATTAAGACTAGTAATACATGCAAATCTCACCAAGAACACAAAAGGAATGACAGTTCCCAGGGAGAATTTTTTTTTCCCTTTCTGGGGCATTATTTCTTCCATTATGAAAGGCACCCACTTAGCAGCCCCAAAAAAGATCATTCTTCACAGTGCAATGTGACAACTACAAATTATATATTTTGTGGTCCATGTGCTCCCATTTTCCCCCCAATTGAATCTGCCAGAAAGGTTCAACAAAGCAGCAAAAATTTTCATTGGCATTTTAATGTGCTTACTTAGCAGGCCCCAGAAACTACTGGCAAAGATAAATAAGAATTCAAGATCATCAACAAGGCTCAAGTGGGTCTTCTACTTAGCCAGGAAAAGTCACGCCTGGGGCCAGCTGGGATGACCCCACACACCCAGGAACCTTGTCTTCTGGAAGTACCCCTTGCAGTCTGGCCAGAATCAGTTGTAGCCACTGCCAACCAAAATGGTTGTCCCACCTGGCAAAGGGAAGAAGAAGAAGGAGAGAAGAGGGAAAGAGGGCTGGTTGCTTGGGGCTCAGTCTAGAAAGATGCATCATTCCCTCCTTCTTCAGGCATGGCCTTCTGAGTTATTTCAGCTAAAGACTGCAGAGCCGACAGGGAACTAGGAGGTAAGAAGCTGAGATGAAGGGAACAAGAGCAAACTGAGCTCAGTCATCTCCTGCACCTCCACTGCATATTCTTTATGTTTCTCCCCAGATCCACTGTTCATCCTCTTTGCCTGCTTCACATTCCAGGAGACAGACCTATAGAGTTGGCATCAATGGCTTTGGGTTGGAATTATCCTGGAGGAGACTGATGGATGGAGACAGAGAGACGTCGGGGTATGTCCTCCCCCAGCTCCCTCCCAATGGGGCAGCAGTTGGGTCGCCTTCTCTATGATGCTGTTGCTAAAGGTATCCCTCTCTTGGGGTTCACCTGGGGTTACAGCTAGCCCTGTGTTCTGTTAACTGCTCCCCTCACTTCCCCCTTCAGTCCCTGGCATGCCAACTGCTTTCCTTCTCTTTTGCTAGCCCTAGGTGAGTGGTCCATGTGCTCCCATTTTCCCCCCAATTGAATCTGCCAGAAAGGTTCAACAAAGCAGCAAAAATTTTCATTGGCATTTTAATGTGCTTACTTAGCAGGCCCCAGAAACTACTGGCAAAGATAAATAAGAATTCAAGATCATCAACAAGGCTCAAGTGGGTCTTCTACTTAGCCAGGAAAAGCTAAGTCCCTTGTCATTCTTGTTGATCTCTGAACCTCAGTAAATATTTTGCTAGACTCTCTTCCATAGCCTCTTCTGGACATGCCATCTGTCTCCTGCTGGGATCCTAACACACACAGCATCCCACCAAGCCCCGGGGGATTACCTGTCCCACGGTGCCATGTCTACACATTCCCCTGAAGATCGGGGGTGTGGCCAACCTGGTGCCCAACACACAGGAAGGTCTTAAAAACTGCTGAATATTCAGATAAGGAGAAAAAATCTGGAGATTCAACTCGGAGCCATCTATAATAAAGTTTATAAAAAATCTGGAGATTCAACTCGGAGCCATCTATAATAAAGTTATAAACACTAAATATCCTTGAGATAAATATCTATTAAAAAAAAAAGCAATAAAAACTACATGTGATCATCATATTTATAGTCATAAAGGAGAGAGTCCACACTGATGAATATCACAGGGAGATCAAGCCAGAAAAAGGCCATGTGGTTTGGCCATGGAAAGGGTCCTGGTGCCCTTGAAGACCACCATGTCCATGAAGTAGGTGCCCCCAGTGCAGAAAAGAGAGGAGGTAGGAGGCAATTTCACTAGGAGCTAGAACACATTGAGGATCCTGTGTTACCAGTGTTTTACATTCCAGCAAAAAACTCACCAGAATACATAATGTAAAAAAAATGATATTTATAAAGATAACAAATATTGCAGTACACTTAGAAAGAGCTTTAACTAATGGGAAGAAAATTATAAAACTCTACTGGAGAAATAAAATGAGACATATGTAGCTTAGCAGAGAGAGACATTTTTTGAAGGATCAGGTGGAATTCTATGAAGACACATACTTCTCCTCTTTAATGTGCAGATTAAATGTAACCAAATGAGATTTGTTTTTCAGGAACATAACAAAAATTCTAAAATTACCCCAAAGAACACAGAGGCCAAAAAACATAGATTTTTTTTTTTAAGATTTTATTTTATTTATCTGACAGAGAGATCACAAGTAGGCAGAGAGGCAGGCAGAGAGAGAGGAGAAAGCAGGCTCCCTGCTGAGCAGAGAGCCTGATGCGGGCCTCGATCCCAGGACCCTGAGATCATGACCTGAGCTGAAGGCAGAGGCTTTCACCCACTGAGCCACCCAAGCACCCAACATAGATTTTTTTTTTAAAGAAGAAAAGTGAGAGAAGTTGCCCTCTCCAATATTAAGTTAGAAAATAGAGCAATAATGATTCAAGTGGCATAGTCACTGCGAGGAGATTCTACATATACGCTGGGAAGCAAGGCTGTAAATATATTTTCTTCCTCAAATAGTCATCTAATTCTCCAAACACGAAGTCATTAACATAACCTCCACTTTTGAAATTTCAGAAACCTCCTTCTAGCCCAGGTGCGTGGACACCTAACTTGTGAATAACAGAGAAGCCTCATCCACCTGGCACAGAGCCTGCTCAGCGAGACTCCATCACTCAGCCCATGTCCATCCCGGCTGGGCCCAAGCTACTCGGGCTCCACGGTGGCAGTGAAAATAAAGAACCACGGCTGTAAATCAAGTCCCAGCTGCCTTCCCACCTCCCTCCGCACAGCGAAGGACATAATTTTCTCCGGGGTTACAGTTTAAACTTATGAGTTTACAGATAACCGGCATTATTCTTCGAGAAATAGGGATGGCACTCACAACAGACGCACAAGCTCCAGGACAGATAGAAGCTGTGGTGAGATGCAGTCCGCTGCCTTGTCAACTCATAAAGCTTCTCATCATCTGGGCAGCCTCAGCGGGCGCACGCGCACACACACACACACGCACACGCACGCATGCACACGTATGCACACACACGCACACACACGCACACGCACACACACATCAGCCCACAGGGCTGGCAGGTCCCTTGGCCCAGCTGGGTGAGTGTATGTTAGGGGGTCTCTGCAGAGGCCCGATGCCTCCTGAAGGTCACAGAGTCTCAGGGAGACCCTCCACAGTGCTAAAGCATGTGGGAGTTGTCAAACTTACAATCAGGAAGTTGCAACCATAAACTTAATAGTAAGCAGTAACTCCAGCAATATATTCCCGGCCAACGTCCCAATAGGGAGGACTCCGGAGAAACATGTGAAGAGGGGCCTTGAAGGGCCTTAATCCACCAGCCAGTAAAGCATGATAATTAAGACAGTGAGACAGTAGAAGAAGAAGTGACAGGCACATCAGCGGAACAGAAAAGCTAGGCTGGGGGCACCTGTTATGTGTCTGTCCTCAGCTCAGGTCATTATCTCAGGGTCCTGGGATCAAGGCCCATGTCGGGCTCCAGGCTCAGCAGGGACTCTGCTTCTTCCTATCCCTCTGCCTGCCAGCCCATGCTCACTCTCTCTATGTCAAATAAATAAATGAAATCAAAAGAAAGGAAGGAAGGAGGGAGGGAGGGAGGAAGAAAGAAAGAAAGAAAAGAAAGAAAAGAAAGAAAGAAGCAAGCTAGCCCGGAAATATTGCCAAAAGACAGCTCCATATTGAATACAATTATTAGTGATAATTAGTTAAGCTGACAAATGCTTGTTAGATACAAAGCACTATACTAAGCGCTATAATCATTATCATACAATATTTATGTTAAACAAATATGCTAACTATATCTGTGTTATATAAAAATATATATATATATTTAATTCCCTTAATTTACATACATGTATTTTTTCAAATGCATTACTCCAGTGACTCCTGGGGCTCGCTCCTCCGTATCTCTTGACCCTGTTCCTCCTCTGCATCACTTCCACTGCCTGAATTCACGCTCAAGTCCCTTCCTGGAGTTATTAAGTCAACCCTAACCCACTCTTTAGAGCGAGCCTGAGCCAGGGTGAGACAGGCAAGTCTGATCACTGCCCACTTAAAATTAATCAGTGCCTTCCTGCCGCTATAGAAAAAAAAGTCCAAAATCATCATGTAATATACAAAGTCACTCACTAGCAGACCTCTGCCCAGCCTCCGTCTCCATCTCTCCCTCCCCACACCCTTTATTTTAGCTATTCCTTTCTTCTGATGCTTCTAAAAAGTCACTGCCCTTCCGTGTCTCTGCCAGTCATCCTTGCTGCTCAACATAACCCACAGACCCTTTCTGAACACCACCCTACTCAGAAAGTCAGACGCTGCTCCTTGGTGGAAATCTCAACCATAGCATTGCATACATGTCCTTGACTGTTCACTCCCACTTCCTGCCAACAGGAAGTCCTCTCTGTGGTCTGCACCTAGGAAACTCTTCATACATGTTGCACAGAGGAATGAATAGCTGAATGAGCAAAGCAACTGAATAAATGAAACAGTAAGTGAATGAGTGCATCGTAAGCTGGGCTGGCCTACTATGTAACCATGTTCTAGGGCTGATACCGACATTTCCTGGAGATACATCAGAAACCGGTAAACACCACTTCATGAACTCATATCAAATCATTATATGGGACGCCTGGGTGGCTCAGTTGGTTAAGCGACTGCCTTCGGCTCAGGTCATGATCCCGGAGACCCAGGATCGAGTCCCACATCGGGCTCCCTGCTCGGCGGGAGGCCTGCTTCTCCCTCTCTCACTCCCCTTGCTTGTGTTCCCTCTCTGGCTGTGTTTCTCTCTGTCAAATAAATAATAAAAAATCTTTAAAAAATCGTTATAAAATCCCCTGTTCATGTATTAGTATGATGATCTTGACATTTGTTGACATCTGCATTATAATGATTTTGACATTTTCTGTCCTGTACCCTCACTTCTTCCCAGATATGATGTCCAAAGGTTATGTGAGTATTAATATCCCGAATAAACTCACCAAGTTCAACTACGTCAGTTGCTTCCTGGTGCAAGAGAACTGAATAAATTGTTGCCTCTGTCTAAAGGAAACAGCAACAGCATACCTGGATTCCAACACAGAATCTTGAGTTGGAAGGAAGGAAAATTCAACCATTTCTCCCCAGCCCCATCCAGCGCTGGAGCTCTAGAGAGATGGTGGCCCAGTTTCTACTATAAATCCTCCAGGAATAAAGAACTCACCACCTAACAAAGCAGGCCACTCCTGGTTTATCTGTCATACATAGAATTATACTTTCATGTCATTTTCAATATTGTTTTATTATCATGACCTGTCTCCATATTTTTTTTTCAGGCTAAACATATCCACTTTTTTTCAGTCATCTCTATATGACAAGTTTTCCAATTTTCCATGATTTCTTAGTCTGCTCAGGCAGCTATAACAAAACACCAGAGATCAAGTGACTTAAACAACAGACACCTATTTCCCAGTTTGGGAGGCTGGGGAGTCCAAAAGTAAGGCGCTGGCATATTTGGTTCTTGGGGAGGGCTCACTTCTTGGCTTGTAGAAAACTGCCATCTTGCTGTGTCCTTGCATGATGGAGCGAAAGCAAGCTCTGGGGTCTTCCTATTTATTAAGGGTACCAGTGCCATCATGGGGACACCATTCACCTAACCTCATTGGAACCTAACTACCTCCCAAAGTCATCCCCCTCCTAGTTCCATCACATTAGAGGTTACGGCTATACCGTGTGAATTTGGCGGGGGGAGATTCATACACGCACTCCATAACTCTTGGTCATCCGCTGCTGGATTCTGTCCTGGATGACAAAATGATGACTAATAGGTCTTTGGATGTGGGCTCCCCCCGGGAGCCCAGAATACTAGAAGTACATTTTTGCCCATTAACCAAACTGTTCATGCAGCATTTGCAATTCCAAGAGATATGAATCATTGTTATGTGCTTGAAGTGCCTTTGGAACAAACTGTCCATAAATTTTCAAACTGCAGTTTTATACAAAATGACATATCGTACATGTATTATGAACTTTAGACTTCCCGGAATCTTTCTACAAAGATTATTTAATTTGATCCTTAAAATAGCCTCATCTACATTCGGCAGATAAGAAAGGAGGCTCAGTGAGGCTTCTGAATGATCCTGAGATCACCACAAACAGTCCAAGGTAGACCTAGAACCTGGGTCGATGTGTTTCAGGTTGCCAAGCACGTCTTCAGGAAATGCATGCTCTGATTTCATGCTGTGATGAAGAGGACCAATAAGGCGTGAATCTCACTCTCAGTGCCAAACAAACATTGGCAAAAACATCCCCTCATGTGTGGAGGTGATAAACACATTCCTCTGGCCGGCCCAGACTCTAGTTAATGCATATGTCTGAGTGTGTAGATGAAAAAGATATTTCTGATAAAATAAAGAAAAGGTGAGCTCGGCAATCATTGAGATTGCTTGGAGCAGATGGATGAAAGATGCTGGCTGCACAGGTTAATTGTGTCACTTAGCCTCACGTCACTTATAAAACTACACAAGGGGAAAAAGAGCTGACCTCGGGCCGGGTGGGAAATATTGGAGATAGTCCCCTGCCATGACCTCTGAAATTCACCAGTGTCAAATACATGCAAGGCATTGTAGACCATGTCATTTGCCACATTTGTTCAGTACCTGCCCATCCTGACCGCTTGCAGAGAACATTCCCACTTCTCCCTTCTCATGCCCTGAACCCTCCTCCTAGAGTTGTATTTCTAATGAGAGGGATTAAAAAGGGAGAGAGGGCTCCCTAGTGTTGCTAACCTTCACCAAATTCTACAAAACGCATATAAGTTTTATTTTTTTTAAAGATTTTATTTATTTGAGAGAGAGAGATAGTGAGAGAGCATGGTGGAAGGGTCAGAGGGAGACAGAAAAGCGGGATCCCCATTGAGCAGGGATTCTAATGTGGGACTTGATCCCAGGATCTTGGAATCATGACCTGAGCTGAAGGGAGACACTTAACCAAATGAGTCACCCATGCGCCCCAAAAAGCATATAAGTTTTAAATAGCACACATATAGTTCCACATATTTTGAGTGCCAACACCTACTGTCATGTCACAGAAGGTATTTAGGAATCAGAAGAGGGATAAGGAAGGAGTAAGACAACACAAAAATGAACGACCTTAGGAAAATGTTGCCATCTCTTTTACCCCTCTTTTACCCCTTTAATACACACACAACACTGCCATCACCATCCCCATTACTGTTGCCACCACCATCCCCACCACTGTTGCCACCACCATGATCACCATTAACATCACCATCACCACCGCCACCACCGCCGCCAACATCACTACCACCACCACCACCACCACCATCATTACCACCATTACCATTGTCATTACCACCATCATCACTATCACCACTGCCAACACCATCACCACCACCATCACCAACATCACCACCAACATCGTCACCATCACCAACACCATCACCATCACCTCTCTCACCAACACCATCACCTCCATCACCAACACCATCAACATCACCACCACTACCAACACCACCATTGCCTCCATCATCAAAACCATCACCACCATCACCACCAACATCATCACCATCAACATCACCACCAACACTACCATCACCTCCATCACCAACACCATCAACATCACCACCAACACTACCATCACCTCCATCACCAACACCATCAACATCACCATCATCACCATCACTACCAATACCACCACCAATACCACTACCAACAACACCTCTATCACCAACACCATTGCCACAATACCACCAACTGTCAACATTACCATCACCTCAACATCACTACCACTGCCACCAACACCATCACCACTACCACTAATATCACCACCAACATCGTCACCATCAACATCACCACCGTCAACACCAACACCACCACCTCCATCACCTACACCATCATCACCACCACCATCACCATCAACATCACCACCATCACCTCTATCACCAACACCATCACCATCACCTCCATCACCAACACCATCAACATCACCACCATCACTACCAACACCACTACCAATACCACCAACAAGACCTCCATCACCAATACCATTACCACAATACCACCACTGTCAACATTACCATCACCTCAACATCACCCCCACCCCACCATGACCATCTCCAATTCATTATTAGAAACTGGAAACAGGGGCGCCTGGGTGGTTCCGTTGGTTAAGCGACTGCCTTCGGCTCAGGTCATGATCCTGGAGACCTGGGATCGAGCCCCACATCAGGCTTCCTGCTTCGTCGGGAAGCCTGCTTCTCCCTTTCTCACTCCCCCTGCTTGTGTTCCCTCTCTAGCTGTGTTTCTCTCTGTCAAATAAATAAATAAAATCTTAAAAAAAAAAAAAAAAGAAACTGGAAACAAAAAAATACTATTCTCAAAGAGCTATTCAGAAACACCACAAATTTAAAAATGAACATCCAGTTCCTCATAAAAAGACCCTGTTGGCTAAAGATCCCATTAACGTATAAGTAAATTCCAGATTTAAGTGCTTCTCTAAGGTGTTACATGAGATTTTTGCTCATCAAATACACACTTTCTGCCCTCCAGATCCCTGGGAAGAGTACACATCCCCGTCTTACTAATGTGGGATCTGACTATTTTGCTGGGTGAAATGTACTTCCTCACTCTTAATTTTGGACTTGGCCCTGAGAATTGCTTTGGTCAACAAAATACTAGTGAATGTGACATGAGAAGAGGCTTAACTGTGCTTAGACTGTGTGGCCTTGGCCTCTTCACCTGGGGCGGGGGGGCTTAGTCATCAAAGCATCTGCCTTCGGCTCAGGTCATGATCCTGGAGTTCGGGAACCAAGCCCTGCATCGGGCTCCCTGCTTAGCGGGAAGCCTGCTTCTCCATCTCTCATTCCTACTGCTTGTGTTCCCTCTCTACCTGTGTTTCTCTGTGTCAAATAAATAAATAAAATCTTTTTTAAAAAGAGAGAGAAAAAAAATAAAACATCCTGTGGTTGGACCACTGGTCCAACGAGGATGAAAGTCTCATGGAACAGCTGGATCCAATTTGCAACTGAGAAGCAAGTCCAGCTAACTCAGGCTAGATCAGCTTATCTGAAGACACCTGCGAGAAGGAGAGGCTCCAAGAATAGCTCACTTACATTTTTTTTTTTTACCTGAGCAATGAGGGATTTGGGACATCAGGGCTATTCAATTCAGTAAGAAGGAAAAGATCTTTGGGTATGAGTAGGTGTGATACAGACTCAAAGAGTCTGGCTGGGTGGGACATATTGAACTGGACATGCCCATGAGAAATCCAAATGGAGATGTCAAGCATATATAGAGGATGAGGTCAGTTTTGGAAATATAAAATTGGCATTGACCAGTGCCCAAAGGGGATTTAATGGTGCATTCCTTGAGGAGTCACTAGACAAAGGAGATACACAAAGAAAAAGGAAGCCTGAACACTTGGCCCTGGGCACACTACCAAATAGGAGCAATCACAAGTGATTGAGAGGAATGGAGAAGAGAACCTGAAAATTTCGGGGATTTTGGGAAGTGCCCCATGGATTTGGTCATGCCAAAGCACCAGCAAATTCTGCAGGACCAATTTTAGGGAATCAAAACCTGCAGGAGACTTGAGAGAGAACAAGAGTGAACACATAAGGACAGCCGGTACAGGTAAAACCTCCATGGAGTTGCTCTAAGAAAGAGCAGACAAATGTGAAGCTGCTTTTATTCTAGGGATCAGTATGGAAAAGTTACCTGATCAGAAAAATAAATAACTAAATAAAGGTTGGCCTGCACAGGATGTGGTTCTGCAGATCCTAGGACCCTCTCTGCCCCAGTGGGAGGATGGCCTTTCGCAAATTCCTGCCACAAAACTCACACGTGTAAAATGGGGACTGAAAAGCGCTGAGACCCTTTGTC
Organism: Spilogale gracilis; assembly: GCA_004023965.1. Taxonomy (NCBI): domain Eukaryota; kingdom Metazoa; phylum Chordata; class Mammalia; order Carnivora; family Mephitidae; genus Spilogale; species Spilogale gracilis. The sequence goes on along the minus strand of PITA01008058.1, from coordinate 76,960 downwards.
GTCTCAGATTCCATGCTCCTCTCTCGGCAGCCCTGGTGTGAAAACGTATGTGACAGAATGAGGACACAAGTAAGAAAGCTCATCAGTCAGTAAATGAAGAACATGGAATAACCTGGAAGCATCTAGAAATCAGGAGACTTCCAAAGGTCTTTGTCATGGGGTTTCTACGGCTCCATGTGACCTGTACAGGAGACATCTGTGGGGTTCTGCCACCTGACAGAAACATCATAGCACTGTGGCATCATCATAAACCAGAAGAAAGGAAGCAAGAGGCAAAACGCTTTACATGGGCAGGCCCAGATACAGCAACATAGGCACTAGCTTAGAATTTATCCCTTCATGTACAAGTGGTAAAATTAATTTCTTGAAGGTTCAATAAATTCAGCAGATATCAAATAGCTCCCCCCAAAAAATATGAATCCCTAAAACCCAGACTCTTAGGCTCATCCAGGGCCTCTTTGGTCCTGGACCCAAAGCAAAGTATCTCCTCCATGTTGCTGCTGGGATGGAATCCAGTCTCAGAATGAACACCTCCAGAGGTTCATACTCCCTTGTGAGCCCCCAACCAGGCTACTCCATTGGGTTCACGTTGAATGCTCTCTAAATACAGCCAACATCAGCCTCATCATTCTACCTTCCCCATACTGGTCTTAATTCTGCCTGGGAACACACAGAAGCAGCTGACTTTCTCTGAGCTCCAGAGCTTCCAATGTTGCCACGGTCTCCAGAACACAAGGCGTCTTTGCTCCTTCTGGTTCATCTCACACACTCCTCATTGTTCCATGTGACTTTGGTTCCTTGCCTTGCTGTAGTTCCCAATGAGGCCAACAAAAAACAGGCAGAGTAGGGGTAAGTATTCCATGGGAAAACACACAGCCCTGACTCCTAACACAGTGAACAGCCTCTACCTGAGGCTGTGGGTTTACACAGATGGAACCATCTGGACCCTTCACTAGACAAAGACTAAAGCAGATACAAGAGACCAAAAGAAAACACACACTCCCATGGTCTGGTTGCTCTCCAGCTCTTAGTGAGAAGAATCTGGAAGCCTTTGGAGAATGAATGACCTACAGGACACAAGCTTCGTAAGAGGCTCCAACACGGAACTGTCAGTTTCCGTTCCCAAAGGGCTGCAGTGAAGGTACACACACTTTCTGCCATCCGAGTCCGTCTCCCCAGCATGTGCCTATTCACCTCGGGCCAGGGCTGGAACATTCAGGAGGTGTGAGGCAAGCACACCTGCCCAGGGTTACAGGTGCAGGCGGCACCACCATCCCTTCCTCCCTCTGGAGGGCCAGCAGGAGGCACTCACGTTACTGGTGCTCATTTAACTTGGCCCTGAGAAGCTCTTCCACTTGGGATGCACTTACTAATAGCCCTCCTTCATTGCAAAATTAACAGTGATAATCAAAGCAAAAATCAGGAATAAAGATGACAAGAATAACTGAGAAGTGATGAGAAAAAATTACGGTCAATACAAATCTGGTTCCCGATCTGAGCCAGGTGTGGGTGGGGATAGATAGGGTTGGAGGAGACTGTGTACAGGTGGTCTTAGGGATGGTCTAGCAGCTCCCATCTGGTAGAGCTCCAGGGACCACAGTCAGGGATCCAGCCCATAGTCTTCCCTCTGGTTCTGATCGAGGGTCCTCTTCCTCGGTCCTAAGTAGCCTGCCAGGATCTTGGCTCCCCTAGTTTCTGCTCTGGCCTCAGCTGCAGAGCTAACAGAGAGGCTGGACCCTCAGCAGACTTCCAGCTGCTGCCTTCCAAGTTGTCCTTCCACTTTGCCCACCATCCCCTGGGACGGGATCTAGGGTTCTAGGGTTAGGGGAGGCTGCACACTCAGTCATACACCAATAACCACAGTGATTGGGTTCTCCTTTCTCTCTGTCTCAAACTCTTGGAGTCTCAGTTTCTTATTCTGAAAAAGAGGCGTAACAACTTACCAGCTCCTAAAACAAAGGGCACACCAAAAGGATAGAAAGCACAGTGCTTGGCAGACAGTAGGGGCTCAAATCATAAGGACTCTCTCGTATATTCTCGAAGAGATGTAAGGTGGTGCGGCCATTTTCTAGAATACTTAAGCAGCTCCTCAAAAGTTTAAACACAGAGTTGCCATGTAACCTGGCAATTCCCCTCCTAGATATGCATTGTATGTCCACACAAAAACTTGGTCCCAGATGTCCCCAGGAGCACAATTCACAACAGCCAAAGAGTAGAGACCACCTCCATGCCCGTCAATTGTGGAACACGTGAACAAACATGGCACGTTGGTACAGTGGAATACTATGCAGCCATGAAAAGGAGCGTGTAGCTACAAGGTCCAATGTGGATGGACCCTGAGAACATTATGCTAAATCAAAACCAGAAAAATCATTAAAGATACTGTGTGATGACTTATATATGAAATGCCCAGAAGAGGAAAGTGCATATAGACAAAAAAGAAAATAGATCAGTAGTTGCTGGGGCCGAGGTGGGATGGGCAGTGACTACCAATGATCATGGGGTTTCTTTTGGAGGTGATGAAATGGTCTAAAATTACATACTGGTCGTTTGTACAGAGTGAATTTTATGGTATGTGAATGGTCTCTTAATAAAAAAAAATAATAGATGAGATTAAATTAAGCAAAAGCAGACTATGCAGAGAAAAACAATAAGAGGAAAGGCTCTTGACCCCTCTTTTCTTGAACTTTGTTTCCACTTCAAAACCATATGACCCAGAGAGGCTGCTCTGAGCTCTAGTTCAACCGAGGAAATGTCTTCCTTTTCCTCTTTGTCGGCTCATATTCTGTATCTATCTGTCTCTCCACCCATCTGTTGATCTACACATCATCTACTCAAAATTTTATCCTACCTCCTTCCTCTGTATGGTTCTCCAGCTGCCATATTTATGCCACCTAATTCAGTTCCTATGGTCAAAGAAATTTTGTGCCATGGTTACACACACAAAAACAATTTTCTGTTCTTTGGGAATAATGAACTACTACAACTTTTCCGTTACCATTATCTGCAGAGTAATAGACCAAAGACACAAACTACATTTCAGTTGTTTTCTTTTGTAAAAGGTAGGAAAACTGGACTGTTTCTCAAAGGATGAAAGGCAGCATCTGCCTCCCCCTCTGCCCATAACACCCAAGAGCCAAAATTAAATGATCTTTTTCAAAATCCATTGTGGGGGGGGGGATTTTTTTTTCAAGTAGACAAATAGTGAGCTCTTCGAGAATTTTCCTGACAGCTCACATGATAAAATGTTCCCTTTAATCCCTCCCCAACGGCTAACAAAGTGCAGCAACTGAACCCTTCACATTTAATTTCCTTTTAAACCCAGGTTTCTGAGGGGGCTCTGTATTCAACACAGTAGTCGCCCTGGAAGGGTTCCAATGAAAAATAACTGTCTCCAACCCAATATGTGTTCATTGTTATACAAATTGCCTTCATAGAGAGAAACTCTGAGTCAATATGCATTTTCTCCCCCGACCAGCTTGCTCTCTCCCTAATTAGCTTTTACTGAGCTACGGCTCACCATATTTTAAGGTCAAAAAGTCTCCTTTACAAAATATTCACCTGATACATTGAAGTTTTTTTCTTTTTTTTCGGAGGCAGCTTTCATTCTCGATAATTATTCCTTGCTAAAGAGAAATAAGCACTATGCCTTGCTAATGTGTTTTTGTTGCCCTGGATAGTTGGCCACAGTGCAAAAGAACCTTTGCTGCTCATTGACTTTCCTTTCTTATTTACTCTTTTGATTTCCAGCCCACTGAAAGAGAGTCCTTCCAAGCTCTCGCAGGGATAGCGGGAGGGAAAAAGTATCCTCATGGTACTCTTGTCCTTCTGGAATCTACAATCTGGACAGGAAGCTGAGATACGGTTGCATTCCTCGAGTGGTAAAAATAAAGACTCCTGAGAATAACTGGGGGGGGGGGGCTGATTCAGAGAATGAGATAGTCAATACATGCTTCGAAGAATGTATTCATGCTCATAATACCCACAGGTTGGTAAGACATGATCGTCCTAGTCTGTCCGTTAAGTGGGAAAGCCTGTGGCTCTCCCCTACAAGGACTCTGGGTTGGGATTTGAGAATCTTTCTTTGGGGTAGCCCCCCTCACCTGCCAAGCCCACCATGCACAGCCAATGTGCCCTCCACTGGTGAGCAGACCTAGGAAGAGACCTGTAGACAAGGGTGCCCCAAAAGGAACAGAAATGAAGACATTCATTTCCTCCTTCAACCAACATAGACTCATTAGGCACTTACTATGTCCCAGACCAACCCAGGAGGAGACAGAGCCAAAATAAAACAGACACAATTCCTGCCCTCGTGCCTCTTACAGGCTAATGGGAAAAACGAACATTAAGCAACTAATTACACAAGTCATTGATTCAAATTAGGTCAAGTGCAACAGGGGAGGTGTTCCATGTTGTTAGATGTTGAATTCCCAATTCCTGGTAGCTTAGAATGCAACCCTATTGGAGATAAGGTCTCTAAAGAGGATTCAAGTTAAAATGAGGCTGTTAACATGGGCTCTAATCCAATCTGACTAGTGTCCTAATACTCAGAAGACACCCCAGGGATGAGCACACAGAAGAAGAACATGCCCAAGAGAGGGCAGGTATCTGCAAGCCAAGGAGAAAGGCCTCGGGACAAATCCACCCAACGAGCACCTTGATCTTGGACTTCCAGCCTCCAAGACTTGAGAACATAAACTGCCATTGTTTAAGCCCCCAGTCTCCGGTACTTTGTTGTGGCAACCCCAGCAGACTAACACATACAGAAAATCCTGCTTAATTTTCCTTTTTAAAAAATGTGTTTGTTTGAAAGAGAAAGAGAGCAGGGGAGGGACAGGGAAGGGGAAGGGGACAGGGAAAGAGAGAGAGAATCTCCAGCAGACTCCAAGCCAAGCACAGAACCTAACATGGGACTCAATCCCATGACCCTGAGATCAGGACCTGAGCCAAATTCAAGAGTTGGACATTTCACTGGCTGAGCCACCGAGGTGCCCCTGCTGCTAAAGTTTTAAGGGGTTTTTGGCAGAGGCAACATAGAGGCAGCAGTCAAGGTCAGGTTTTGATCCAGGTAAACAGAAAATGATGAAAGTTACCTGGTGAATGCAGACACGGGATGGTTGGTGTGGGAAGGGGAGCGATAGTCTAGACTAACGTACTCTTCTGTCTCAGTGACTGCCAAGGTCCTCTGGGCTTGAGCATCTATGCTTCTCCCACACAAAGACCCAGTGAGCAACTGCACAGTACGGTCACACACCTCCTTACACATGAATGCTCCTACCCCTACACTGACCCATCTCGAGAATTTAATGAGTCATGGAAAGACCCTCCTAACTTTGCCCTTCTCATTGTTCTACACTAACCAGCTGCTGTGCATTCCTTCTCCACTGTCCTGGGAGTTTTCTGCCCCTCTCCCCTGCTTCTGTGCATACGCTCACGCTCATAAATAAAATCTTTTTTAAAAAGATCTTTTTTTAAAAAGATTTTATTTATTTATCATTCAACAGAGAGAGAGAGAGAGCACGCAAGCAAGGGGGGGCAGCAGGCAGACGGAGAGGGAGAAGCTGAGCAGGGAGCTGGAACGCAGAACTCAATCCCAGAACCCTGAGATCATGCCCTGAGCTGCAGGCAGATGCTTAACTGACTGAGTCCCATCTCAAATAAATACAATTTCTTTTCTTTTTTTTTTACAATTTCTTTTAAAAATAATAAACTACTTTATTCTCTCAAAAGCATTCTTTTAGCAACCTACTTTTAACACTTGTCTCAAATTTTATTCCCTTTCTTTTGTATTTTTAAAAATTTTAATGCTGCCACTTTATCTCCTTTAGCAAAAATCTCAATTATTTTGTCTTATTTTACTGCCTGTAAACATGTAACGTGCCTGTTTTCTCTTTCTTTCTTTTGGTTTCCTTGCTTTTAAAACTCACTTAACTTTCTGCCCTCCATTTAAGATACTACCTTTTAAAGTCACATATTCCTATATATTTCTTGAGACTTCATTTCTACATTGGCCAATACGTTGGCAGGAATGGAAGTAGGGGAGGCTGCCACACCAGCCCTGGCAACACAGGGTTTCCACTGTATTCTACCTCCTAATACCACCCTCAGGTGCCAGCCAGACTCCCTCATGCCCAGGCTTCCCAGACCACCTAAGGGAGCTCTCAAGAAGTACACCTCCTTGGATGGTCTTTGGATGTTCCTCCAACCTTCCGAGTAATAATCCCCAGGGCAACAGTGTGCAGATGGCACACTCCAGTTACCAGATGGAAGATTCAAGAAACCCAGTCCTTTCTGATTCTTCTATGAGGAAGCGATTATTTGGAAACCAACCCTGTTAGGCACTGTATTGGGGACAGACTATGTGCAACTCCATCACTGTGCAGAAGACATGGTAGATGGGAAGCCACTCCCAGAGAGAGAAGAAACCAGGGGACCATTGCCTTTGCTTTCATTCCACCTGCTGACCTCTGGAATGCTTATTTCTGAATGGCCCCTCTCTTTCCTCCCTTCTTGGCTGAATTCTGGAAGGATATCCTTGATGAGGATGGAGGAGAAAGCAACTTCTCTGAGCTCATGAAGGTTCCAGAGCAGCTGCCTAGAGCACAGCTTGGCCCAACTCTGGTGGGAAAGTCAGGCATTGTGTCCCACCATGTAGCTTATTCATCATGTGTTGGGGCAGCTGATACCCACCAAGGATATGAGAACATGGACCAGAGGTGCTTCACCTTCTTCTACCTGAGCTCTCATGAAATCCTCGGGGTTTAGGTAAGAGTCTGAGATTGGGTTTCAACAATCTTTAGTCTCTCCCTCAATCCCCAAAGAGCACATCTGCTTTTCTGTGGGGCTTTCATCCCTTATGGATGGGTATATCTACTTTCACAGCTGAGTCATCATTGTAATGCCTACAATGAATGGTCTTCAGTTCTTTCCTAATATAGGTCTCCCTCGGTTCGCCATACAGGATCCAAGCAAAGGGCGTTTCTCGCCTCCTCCTCCCCCCCAGAGGCTCCTTGTTGCTACAGGACTTTTAGGACCGTGCCTTTCACTAGCTCCAGTAAGAGCACTCCCTCTGGAGGGGCCTGATCCCCCAGGCTATCTCCAGCCACAAGAAACATCCTCATCAGGTTGCGCCACCAGGGAACCCCACCCCGGCACGGCTCAGCTGGAAAGCCTGAACCAGAGGAGTGCTTGCCACGCCTACACCATGTCCTTCCTCCATCATCACACTGCACACCTTTGGGAGCCATGCATCCTCACTGGCTTCATCAGCTCAGCTGAGAGCATGTGGTCCCTTATTCCCATCTCTGCCGAGGGACACGGTGCAGGGTTAACTGACCAAATAGCAAGTTCTCACTCCAGATATTGTCAGGAAGCCTCACTTTCAAGCTCCCTATTGCTCAGGTTACAGATAAGGTCAGTGGAAATAAAATAGTATCTGCTGAGGCTTGCTGAAATGACATACAGGGCGGCCCCTCCCCTAAGACATGAAAGTTACTTGGGGGAATAAGTCTAATCAACACGGAGTCGCACACTGAGTTTGCCTCCTGGAGAACGGGGTCAACTGGACTGGTATGTTAGGGGCCTGCTGTGGCCATCACTCTGAGCGGTCTTCCCCAACCCTTTCTCCTGGGCCTGCACCCCCCTCCTTGCTAACAGAACATGCTGTCTCAGGCCTCTTGCTGCTTGGGGAGCCGTGTGACCTTGTTCTGGCCAATATAAGGGAAAGACTCCTAAAGAGATTCTGGAAAGGCCGTTCCTCTCTGCTACAAAGACAAGCCCTTTTAGCCTGCCTGAAATGCCGGCATCGGGACATGACACTTAGATCAACCACGAAGAAAAGAGTGCCAGCGATTAGGCAGAGAACGACACACCTGACTCCCCAGAGCTCCTAACAAGCTTGGGGCCTCAGAGGTCTAGAATTCTCCTTAAGTAGACAGTAAACGTCTCCATGATCTCTGACACCCTTGGCACTTCCGTTATTTGCAAACACACAGGCAAAAATGTGAGGTGATATTGACCTTCTAAACCATGGAGGACACTGTGATACATGACTCAGGGCGTCCTTCACGACAACTGAGTTACGGGAAATTTCATTAGAGTCTTCGCGGCAGGCTTGGTTGTGTTGCTTCTCATCTGCTTTATCCTGGAGACGAGGTGAGCCATGTGGATGACATTTCTTTCTCCATATGGGCTGGGAAGAAGCAGGGGGACAGATCCAACTTCCATTTCTGGCAAATGTACTCAACTGTATGCACACAGGCTATCCAAGTTCATGTGACGCCTGACTCCATCCTCGCTCTTCCTTTATCGTGGATGCCCCTCAACATAAGGTGATTGATTCCCACTGCAATATAACATTCTATCTCCATTCATAAGGATAATTCAGTAGTATGTAACTGTTCTTTGGTCTAATCCTTTTTGAAATTAATAAGTGAATAAATGTTAAGTAAAATATACTTTGGGGGGATACAGGGGGTAAGTGACTCCAGAAAGACGTATACACATTTAACGGGAACGCAAGTGAAGGAGCAGCTCCAGCTTGACCAGCTTCCCCAATGAGGCAACACTGAGTTTCATTCTGGAAAAACAAGGGGAAGGAGTGGCATCTACCTCAAGTCACAGAAGGGAGAGGCGAATTTCAGGCAGAGTGAGACAGGAGAGAGGTAGGTTGGGAAGTTTGGCAAGGCCTGAGAGGCACATGGACAGGAATGAGAATGCAGAGGGACATGGGTTTTGGCCTCCGGGTCACAATAAACCATGAGACATCCTGAGTAGGAAAGAGAAAAGAACGACTAGCTCTGCATCCGATGCTATAAAGTCAGAAAAATGACATCGAATGGAGAAAAGGCCATTGGAAGATGACCTCGGCTGTCCAAGTCATATTGAAAAGAATCTGAACTGAGAGAAGGGGAAGACAGAGAGAGCAGAGAGAAAGGAAAGATCCTCTAGGAGCAGAGCCAAGAGAGCTGGCTGGCCACCTTCGTACTCCCAGCACCCATTGTGTCCATTCATTCATGCTCTACGTTGGCTAATCCGCAAAGCGGACACTCTGCATGGTTCTGGAGAGACAAGGCGCTCTCAGTCCACTCGGGGAGCTAGATGAGTTTTCAGGGAGTCTTACATGGAGCTCTGGCTGAATACATAAGTGTTATATCAAAGCCTGGGCTGGGGGAGGGTGTTTCATACAGATGTTCTGCAAACTTACATTCCCTCTCTGTCGGTCTCTCTCCTCCCTGAGGAAAGCATACAGATCTTGTGACATCAGACCTGCTGTCTCTTTTGAGAGCAGTTCTATAAAAGGCAGCACAGGGGCAAGAGAAAGGCAACCGAGCAGTCTGGATGGCAGGACAGCCCTCAGAAGCGCGGGTGACATCACATGCTTTCAGTCCCAGGACCTGAAGCCAGCCTGCCCACCTCCAACTGCAGTTCAGTCTCCCTTTCTTCCTCTGCATATATCCTCAAAGGCTTGACAAATATGAGTCACAATGAGACAACAATAGCACCCTTCCTAAGTAGCAGGCCTTTCTATACTTTGTTTCTCTGTCCGTATTCCCTATCTTGTCACTGCACTCCCTCTAACCCTGAGCCTTCAAACCTTCCCCTTCAAACACACATCGCCCTGGATCAGGCTCATGGAGCACCTTCTGCCCACTCGCCTGCTGGGCAGGTTTTTCTCCCAAAGGCCTCGGTTTTGCCTCTTTCAGATAACCTCACACTGTGAACTATGTATCCCAATTAAATAACCTTTATAATCTCTCAGAGCCAGAAAGATACATGAACTGAAAGAAAAAAATGCTTCACACATTGTTCTAGCCCAAAAATATCGCTCTAACCCAAACCTACCAACCACTTGGAGCTTAACTTTAGTTTCTTGTGTTCCAGTTCCTTCTACCAAGCAGGCTTTAGAGAATACTTTAAGAAGGTCCCCACTTCTGAGCAGTCTTCCTTGACTGTATCCACTCTGTGTTCTCTTAAGACCTTTTCTCTATCACGACACCAGTATAATGTATTATAATTTTCTGTTCAGATGCCTCTGTCCTCCAATAGATCACGAGAGTCCTCGCTGGAGGCAGAAACGGGTCTTACTGTCTCTGGGCACTGAAAACGTAATGCGCACACAGCAGAAATTCACAGATGTGCTCAAGACCACGATGAGATATGACCTCACAGCTACCATATGGCTACGTCAAAAAAAAAGCAAAAACAAAAACAAAAACAAAAAAACACAGAAAATAAGTTGTTGGTGAAGATGTGGAAAAACTGAAGCTCCATGCACTGTTCATGAAAACAAAAGATGGTGCAGCGGGTGGCCCCCCCAAAAAATGTAAAATAGAATAATCATATAATCCAGCAATCCATTTCTAGGTGTATAGATATACAAAAAAGCTGAAATCAGGATCTCTAAGACATATTTGCTCTCACACGGCAGAATGTTCAAAGCAGCATTATTCACAACAGCCAAAAGGTGGAAGCAACCCAAACGTCCATTCATCCAGATGAGTGGATAAACAGAATGGTAGATGCGTACAATGGAATATTATTCAGCCTTAAAAAGGAAGAAAATTCTGACACGTGCTCCAACATGAATTAACCTTGAGAACATTATGCTGACTGAAATAAGCCAGTCACAAGAGGTTGAACACTGCATGATTCAATTCATTTGAAGACTCTACAGTAGTCAGATTCACAGAGACAGAAAGGAGAATGGTGGTTGCCGGGACCTGGGGAGAGGCAACGCTGAGAGGTCACTGAAAGAGTATAGTGTTTCAGTTGGGAAAGATGAAAACGTTCTAGAAATTGTACAACACTGTAAATGTATTTAAAATTACTGTACTATACACTTAAAAATGCCAAAGATGGTGGTGGGGGGCACCCGGGTAGCTCAGTCTGTTAAGGGTCCGACTCTGATTTCAGCTCAGGTCATGAACTCAGGGTCGAGAGATCGAGCCCCGCATCGGGCTCCATGCTGGGGGTGGAGCCTGCTTGAGATTCTCTCTCCCCCCCCTCTCTCTTTGCATCTGCCTCTGTTCCCCACAAATCACGAGTGCATGCGCTCTCTAAAAAAAAAAAAAAAAAGCTCACGATAGCAATTTTTTTGTTAAGTAGGTTGAGCCAACTAAGCCACCAACTGGGCCACCAGCTGCCCCTTAAGATGATAAGTCTTATGCTATATATATTTGACCACAATTTAAAAAATGTTTAAGTGTAAATCAAATCATGATATTCTCTGCTTACAACATCCAGTGGCTTTCTAGGGAACTTAGAATATTAAAAAAAAAAAAGAAAAAGTGGCAAATGAATCATGCTATGTTAGGGGGACAGTCTTCAGTGCCTAGTTAACAACTATGATCGCTACAAAACCCAAACACAGAAACTCCCCAGCTCCATGGCTAAAGCCTCTGGGACACCAGATAATCAGCCTGACGTGTTCTTTAAAACCAACCCACGCACCATGAGGACAGCCTCTCTGCCCTGGCCAACCACCAGGCATCAACCAAGAAACCAGTACTCTGCGCCTAACAGACAGCAGATTTCCTCTCTAAACATTAAGAAATGTCAGAGACACAGGGCGCCTGGGTAGCTCACTGGGTTAAAGCCTCTGCCTTCAGCTCAGGTCATGATCTCAGGGTTCTGGGATGGAGGCCAGCGTCAGGCTCCCTACTCTGCAGGGAGCCTGCTTCCTCCTCTCTCTCTCTGCCTGCCTCTCTGCCTACTTGTGATCTCTCTCTGTCAAATAAATAAATAAATCTTAAAAAAAAAAAAAAAAAGAAAGAAAGAAATGTCAGAGACACAGTCTCTGCAAAAGAGAGGGCCAGATTTTAAGAACAACAGTTAACAACTTCACACCTGTGAATTTCCAGGCTAGACTCTGCGGTCCAGAGGGAAAAGACACATGTATTCTCCCCATGGGTCAGCGAAGGAGAGAAGAAAGCAACTGTGGTATGTTAGCCCAGAGCCAGAATGGATCCACAATTTAAGAGGAGTCACCACAGGAAGAAAGAAGTAAGGTAAAGGTAAAGATTGGCTAACATGTAAAGTTTTGTAAGAGCATTAACTTACTAGTTCAGGAAGGAGAAGTGTGGGGAAAAAATAAATAAATAAGCCCCTCCCAAGAAACTGGGAAAATTTAAATGCGCTCAAAGCCTTTTTTCTCCAAATCAGATTATGTCTGATAGAAGAAAAATGATAAAGTCAGGGATTAAGGTAGTTAATTTGAAGAGTCTGTGTACCAACACTGCTACCTCCACCTACCTTGATTCCCCACTATATTCTTCGGCCGGGGCTGGTCAGTACAAACACCACAAACTGGGTGAAATTGATTTTGTCACAGTTCTGGAAGCCGGAAGTCCAAAAATCAAAGCACCAGTAGGCTTGGTTCCTCCTGAGGCCTCATTCCTTGGCCTGCGGATCGAACAGCTGTCTTCTCCCTCTGTCCTCACCTGTCTTCCCTCTGTTTGTCTGTGTCCTAAACTCCTCTTTTTTTAAGGGCATTGGACAAATTAGGTGAAGGCCCACCCTAATGGCATCATTATAATTTAATTACCTTTTAAAGGCTCCATTTCTAAGTATTGTCACATACGAGGTACTGGGGTGAGGACATCCACATACTCGTTTTAGCAGGACACAACTCGGTCCCTAATGCCCACAAAGGGCAAACACTGCATCTCTAAGTAAAATACTGAAGGTGGTGATAAAACTAGAAATGGATGCTCATCTAGCAGAGCCTTTTCTAGAAAAAACACCCAGATGAGAAGCATGAAGGGAAGCTCTCCAAACTGCAGGTGTCCCACTGGCACAGGTGAGCAAATATATGTAATTTGCATCACAACACCCCTATAAACTGAGTGATCTCCAGGGGAGGGGCAGAGAGAGAGTGAGAATCTTAAGAAGACTGCATGCCCCACACAGACCCAACATGACGGTGAACTCACCACCCCGAGATCACGACCTCAGCCAAAACCAAGAGTCGGACATTTAACCAACGGAGCCACCAGGGCGCTCCCGAACCTTCTCGATCTTCAGTGGTTTACCCATTGACTGAATGTAACCAAACACTTACAGAACTATGCAGGGTCACGAGGGAACTTCCCCAAGGCCATTCAAGCTTCGAGGGAGAGAACCAACGCCTGAGCCCATGTGGTCATCCCCTCCCCCATGCCTTCAGGGTCCATCTACACACACACACACACACACACACACGAATCCCTAATCCAGTTCTCCATCCTTGTTCCCTTAAATCAGCTTTAGACCTGTCCGTGTAGTGACTGGCTCTTCCATTATGGAAATCCGTATTTTTTATCCCTAACTTCTCTTCCTCCTCTGTGCTTCATCTTTTCCTGGTAGGTGAAAAAAAAAATACTAGATTCCTGAGTAAAGATGGCAGACTATATGATTTTATTCTCTCCCCATCACCCCGACTAACACTTCAGAAGAGGGATTTATTCCTTAAGACATAAGCCCTCATGGATGGGGCAGGCAGAAGAGGAGGCAATCGTAATAGGACTTGGAAGGCAACTACCCAAGGAACAAAGCTGAATCTTAAGCCAACCATGAGGAAAGAGGAGTACCAGCCCGATTCAACTCCACAGAGTCCTGGGAATACGGAGGAAAGCACAGCCCCAGGAATGCGGCCATACAAATATACCACCTGACCCTTCCGGAAGGACCTTACCGATGAATGGACAGCCCCCAGCTCTTGGCACCTTTGGGAGTGGCCTCATCTTCGGAGCAGTGGCCATGCTCTCCCTGGGCAGCCCCAGCCAATGACTGAGCATGGCCAGGCTACCAGGGGCATTTCCGCCCAAGGCCTGAAAGTCAGCCAAGAGCCAGACTCTGTCTGACCTGCATCATCATCCGAGGCTATCCCTGCCCATCGCTGCTGTTGTGAGATCTGCATTGTTTCTTTCTTTCTCTCTGTTTTCCTTCCCTCTCTCTTTCATTCCTTCTTTCCAGATGTGATTTAGTTAAGAGGAGGTCATACCTCATTAGGTATGGGTATTATAGAATTAGAATGGGCCCTGAACCCCACAGTTGGTGTCCTTACAAGAAGGGGACACACAGTCTCCCAGAGAGACAAGGATCCTGCGGAGACAGAGCCCCAGACTGGAGGGATGCCCCTGCGAAAGCCAAGGAACATTCAGGGTTGTCAGCAGCCACCAGAAGCTTCTAGAAAAGGCAAGAAGGATTCTCCTCTAGAGCCGTGAGCCTCCACAGGAAGCACAGCCCTGTGGACACCTTGGGGTCAGGCTTCGAAGCTCCAGAGACCTGAGAGAAGAGACGTTCATCGTTGTAGGGCACCAAGCTTGGGGTCATGTGTCCCAAACGTCCTGAGAAACTAATACAGAAGGCAGGGGACCTGGGCCGATCACTTAGCCTCTCTGTGAACAGGGATCGAGTCACAGGGTGGTACGAGGATCAAGTGGTGGTGACTTTCATGTGTCCGCTTGGCTAGCCCGGGGGTGCCCAGAGACCATTCTGGGGGTGTCTGTGTGGCCATTTCTGGTGAATCAGGGGACTCAGTTCACCTATCCCCTGGAGGGCCTGGCTAGAACAGTAGGCAAAGGCAGGTGGAATACCTGCCTTTTTTTTTTTTTTTTTTCTCTTTGCCTCACGACTGAGCTAGGACATTTCACCTCATCTTCTCCTGCCCTCGGATTGGGATTCACACCACTGGATCCCTTGGTTCCCAGGCCTTCAGACTGAGACTGAATCATACCACCTGGGTCTTGAGCCAGTTCCCACAATAAATATCTTTCTCTCTCTCTCTCTCTCCACCTCCCTGCCCCTGGTTTTCTTCCCATCTGATCAATGGCTTCCTTTCATCCTCCTTTGATGATTCCTTCTCATTTTCTGGCTTTGAAATATGGCCCCAGGCTCATCCTCAGCCTTTTTTCTGTTGTTGTTCTTTTCTCAGGCTCCCCTCATTGCCTAAGTCTCTAAAGCCAGTCCCATGCCTCTAAACACCCTTTCTAAACACCAATGATCTGTCAATCCCAAGCTGCTTCTCTCAACCCTGAACTCGTATACCTACCTGTGCACAGAGAATCTCACCCCAGGTGTCCAACAAGCATCTCGAGCTCAACATGCCCAACCCAAGCTCCCAGGGCCCCTCCCAAATTTGCCCCCCACATGCTCCCCATCTCCTCCCAGAGCAGCTTCAGGCTCCCAATGGCCCTCCTTGGGCTCTGCACCTGCCCTCAACCCACCAAGACCTCAGGAAGCCCAGTAAGCCCTTCGCTTAAACCCAAAATTGACCGCTTCCTGCCATCAAGTCACTACCACATGCCCCAGAAGCCATCTGCTCATCCCCTCCTGCTTGCCACCCTGGCTCCTTCCTTTCACATGCACTGCTCCCTCTGCCTCAAGTCCTTCTGTATGGCTTCTTCCCTTCCCACTTCAAAATCTTTGCACAAATGTCACTCTAATTAAGAACCACACCTCCTTGCTCTGCTCCATGCCCTCCCCTGCCTTATTTTCTTTCAAGTTGTAACTATCACCTGACAGTGCATGGAAGTTATCGGGCCATTTTTCAGTCGCTCCAGAGCAGGAGGAGGTCAGGAACTCTTCCCAGAGCCCAGGCCAGGCCTAGCACTTTGTAAACACTGAAAAACCATTTGCTGGGTAAAAAAAAAAAAGCAAGTGAATCGGCGAATGAATGACTACTGCCTGAGCTCTCCTTTTTCTCTAAAGCGGGAGGGCTGGCAAGAATCAAGTCTATGGCTGCCCAAGGAGCAGGGAAACTAGGCGTGTTTCATTCAAACAAGCGAGGGACGCTTGAGAGATGAGTCAGAGAAATTAGAGCAGAAAGCTTCATGTACATTCTTGAGGGACAAGCTCATTTCCTATTTTAATGGCCCCAACTGCACACACGTGCTCCCTGACACACTTGTGGGAAAATACAAGCCGACTCTTGTTTGCTTTCTCCAGGAGACTTTAACGGGGTTGTTTCCAAAAACACCTTCCTCATAGCTGCCACGGAGAAGTTCAGCTATTATGTGGGGCCTGCTTAGAAATATGTACCAGGTTCTGTTCGATTTCTAGAAAGAGAAATTCAAAGGGCTCCTCTCAAAGGTTCGGGGTCAAGTCTTGCAAGGAATGTGGTTCTTCGTCAAAGTTAAGGGCCTCTTCTTTAGAGGGGAGGCCAACCTAACCTGAGTCATGAAGAAACAAAGAGAGTAATTCCCCTATCCCAGAGAATCTGTGAATCGTTTCCAAGGAACAAATCAATGTGCTAAGTATCGGTAATGACTATATTAAGAAGAAAGATTAGAATCAGACATCTTTCCAGCGCAAATGGGAAAAACCACAGTGTCTGTATCTGAAGGTGCTCCCGTCACCCCTCCCCCCGCCCCCCGCATCCCAAAGAATGTTCGGGCAGCCAGCGTTAACAGACCCCGCCAATTCAGACTCCGGGATCATTCACTTGGGAAGGGCTGGCTAATTTCACTTTGGTGTAATTTATGAAGAAAATGAAAAGCAAGCAATTAAGTGGTATAAATACTCCTGGCATGCCTAACCTACAGAAGCCATCCTATTTTTAAGGATCTTTGCCTACTAATTACATGCATGAAAATCGCTGTCCCTATTCACAAATGAGTGCCCCATGTTGAACAAGGCAAGTTCAGCAGAGTTGCTGTGGAGACAGGTTTTTTCCTTTTTTCTTTAAACGGCAGAGTCACGCTGAAAATAATAAATTTGGTCAAACTAATAACAATCCAGTAAAATAGTATTTCTGGATTCTTACCAACTTGGCCTGGCTACCTCTCCCCAGTGCAGTAACATGCTGTGCAGTGGAATCTGGGTGTGGAAGCAAAAACCAAGACTGTGTGCCCACAACAATCAAGAGAAGGTTTGTGCACACAGCCTAGCACAAGAATGTACGTATCCCTCAGGGCACCTGGGTGGCTCAGTGGGTTAAAGCCTCTGCCTTCGGCTCAGGTCATGATCTCAGGGTCCTGGGATCGAGGCCCGCGTTGGGCTCTCTGCTCGGCAGGGAGCCTGCTTCCTCCTCTCTCTGCCTTGCCTTTCTGCCTACTTGTGATCCCTCTCTGTCAAATAAATAAATAAAATCTTTAAAAAAAATTAAAAAATAAAAGGAGAAGAAGAGGAAAAGGATCCAAATATGCTCGCCATCGCTGTGTCTCTTCACAGTGCCCTATGGAGAGCACAGAGTGTGAACCTGACGCTGACCTTGAGCTTCCAGGCCCTCCCTCCATCCGCTAGCCATGGCTGAGGAGACATGAGCTGCCGAGGGGGCGTCGGAAACTGCACTTGGTCTTTTTCCATAATTTATCATCAGCTGCTTATTTCACTTCAGCAGAAGCTTATTTTAAAAACGAATATTGTTGAATCCATTTACATTTAAAGCAGTTATTGATGGGGAAGGATTTACTCTTGCCATTTTGTTAATTGTTTCCTGTTAGTCTTGTAGTTCTTTTGACTGTCTGTCTACAGGCATAAAGTTTCAGTGAAGCCAGATGGATCCGTTGTAGAGGTCTGCTGTACGACATTGTACCTATAGTTAACAATGTAATATCAGACACTTACAGATTTGTTAAGAGGCTAGAGCTAGCTCATGCTGAGTGTTCTCATCACAGTAAAAAAAAACAAAAAAGAAAAAATGAATAAGGTAAATGGTAGATAGATAAATTAAGGAATCTACTTAGGTGAGAAAAGAATTTAACTGCCATTTGAATTCACCTTTTCTTCGTAGCTTCTGCTTTTTACCCAGGGGAGGAAGGCAAAGAACCTGTTAGGGCTGGTAATTCTAAATAGTCTCAGTAGGAACAAAGTGCAATCATAAACAATGACGATGGTTTCTTGAACATATACTCGAATTTGTGTTTTAATTTTAATTAATATTAATTAATTCTGCATGTTGATAACCATGTGTGCATATGTGTGTGCAGACAACAAATGACTTGCTGTCCAAGCCAGGAAGAAGAGCTGTTTCTCACTTACTAGGATCAGAAAATAACTCCTTTCCATTTGTTATCCTGTCCAAGTCCATGAACGTCCAATAGCCAGTGATTCAGAACAGCTCAGCCATGCTGGCGGTGCAGAGAGGGGTTACACGCAAGAGGAGACAGCCGGACGTCTCTCCCTGTTTGCCTGCACACCGAGCCTCCCTGTCATTCTGATTTTTAAACTCAACAAGCCTCCATGTAGAAAGAAAAACTTCAAATCCACCTCCTGCTTTTAATGAGAGCACACATTCCTCACCTTAAATTATTAAAAGGAGTCCTGACTCCCAAGGGTGTTATCAAAACAATTTAAATCATCTCCCTCAAAAGTTTGATTGAACATAGCAGGCATTTTTCCCCCATCAGCTCCAGGCGCCAAGGAAGGGCAGGCTCTGTGATGCTGTGACTATGAAGGTGAACTCTCCCCCAGGGACCCGAAAGCACAGACAGGTGAAGGACACACAGCTGTGCCTAACCACCGCCCTTCTTTCCACCGCACATCCTCTTCACGTGACCCCCCCCCCCATTCAGCACTGCCTGCGCACCCCACGGGGGCAGGAAACTGTGCTCCGTACCTGGCACACAGCAGATGCCCAGCCACTATCTCCAAGCACAAGGGCTGGGGGAATCACAGTGCTGCAAATACCAAGTGTGTCTGGACCTCAGTTTCCTTGTCTGCTCCAGGCGGCAAACAAACCCCCGGTTCATAGGTCCGCTGCTAGGAATTCCAGGGGTGACATGGGTCAAGCCCCTGGAGATAGCATCATAAGACGAAGACCAAGATGGATCCATAAAGCATCCCAGAAAGTGACTTAAGGTGTGACGTCTCCTCTCCAACCTGTCTTAGTTCATGCACCTGATGACTCTCCCATAAGGAACCCTAGTGACCCTGGATTTAGCTTTTCTTGTCCCCGGTTGGGAGCTGTCTGTGTTTCTAGGGGCTGCTGCATGTAACTTTAAACTGGGCTTATGACACTGTATTGTATTTTTATGATCTTACATGAAGAGAACCTGTGGTGGAAGTAAAACCCACACCCTCCAAAAAATGCTTGGCTGTGGGTTTACATTAAACAGAATAATCCACGTTCATGTAAAAACTGGCTGGGATTGTTTCCTTTTTTATCTCATGTGCAGCTTTGCTTTCAGGTCAGTCTTTACCCAAATTAGACTGAAGTCAGTCGACCTATACTGAAGTAGTTATGAAAACAAATGTAACGAGTAATCTCCTAAGTACAGTGGGATGCTTTATTTTGCTACAGTGTCTGATAGAGGTTGGTATGTGTGAGATATTTAACTAGGGTCTCATTTGTTTTACTTTGCCAATTTTTTAAAAAGATTTATTTATTTGTTTGTTTGTTTATTTAACAGAGAGAGAGAGAGATATCACAGGTAGGCAGAGAGACAGGCAGGGAGAGAGTGGGAAGCAGACTCCCTGCTGAGCGGAGAGCCCGATATGGGGCTCGATCCCAGGACTCTGAGATCATGACCTGAGCTGAAGGCAGAGGCTTAACCCTCTGAGCCACCCAAGCGCCCCTACTTTGCCAATTTTTATCTGGATTTTGAAGGTCTAAGCTTATCCTATACGTACTGTTTTTAAGCAGAGCTTTTCAGCTTCTATTGCATCTAGTATCTTTCTAAGAATAATTGGAGAAATATTTCCCATTGATTTTGACGTACAATATAGATGTGTTCCTCCAGTGTGTTGGTTCCTGTCCCCACTCTATTCATTATATGACTATTGTCATCGTATGTCTGAAATAATTCAGTATTTTGAGATATTAGTATACCCTTAATTATTAATGCAACACAAATCCCTTAGCTTATCTTTGCAGTGGAGGGGGAAAAAAGCATCCCAGAAAAAGTTAATCGTAAGCCAAGAACGCTGGTCTTTCATGTGGGTCCCCAGCTCCCCACAGGTCTTCTGTCTGGGGCTCAGGTCTGCTCACCTATAAGGTGACCTCAGGTCCTGGGAGCAGGTGTAATGTTTTTGCCTGGGTGTGGCTGGAAGGTTCCCAGCTGGTGTTCACCTGCTGCTCATCAGGACGAGGTGGCCACAAGTCGCTGGGGTGGAAGCCATCATGTGCCCCACTCGGGGGAAACATGACAGACCCACCACCACACCATCAGTGCCGTTTCCCTACCAAGCTCCCTCAGGCAGCTACTATTTTTTAAAAAATCATATTCTGTACCTTGGAGTTAAAACGGCATTAGTCTGGCACCTCCGCAACAAGTCTCTCCACACCCCAAATAAAATGCTGTCAATATCCCATAGAAAGGACAGGCCCATGCATACGTGGTGAACACACACACACATTCACACACACGCACATGCATGCTGAAATCACGGGAAATAAAAATGATGTCAAAATCTGATGAAGCTAGGTCTGAACACACCTTTACTTTGGAAAATTGCAAAACCCAGCCACTCAGAACAAAGACAGGAAAGCCAGGCTGTGGCTATCCGCCACCGTCAGCTCAGGGAATAGCATAGGGTCTGAACCAGAGGGACAAAGGAAACAGCCCACACGTAGGACGGACCCCAGCTGGTGCCAAGACTCATCCACACCCCCTCACTGGCTCTCAACTTCAACTTCTGCCTCTTTTTTTCATGCATCCTATTTAATTTAGGTTAACACACTGTTTTATTCCCGATTTTTTTTTGTTTTGTTTTACAGTGGATTGATATTAGAAAATTGAGGTGAAATTCATATAACATAAAATTAACCATTTTAGAGCGTATAGTCGCGGGGCATTTGGCACAATGACAGTAGTAGGCAACCACCCCCTCTGTCTCATTCCAAAACATTTCCATCACCCCAGAAGGGAACTCCACACTGGATATGCCCTCTTCTTTCCCCGCCTACCACGAACAGGCACAATCTGCTTTCTGGAAATTCCTATAAATGCCATCATGCAGCAGTGACCTTTGACCTGGCTTCTTCCACTTTACTGTTTTTGAGGTTCACACACAGTGAAGCCTGCATCAGAATTCCAATCCCTTTTGTGGTTGAATTGCACTGCTTTGAATGGATGTACCACAGTCTGTTTTACCCCTTTGCCCACTGATGGACATTTGGGTTGTTTCCACCTTCGCGCTACTTTGTAACTAGCGCTGCCAGAAGCACGTCTGTACAAGCATTTGTTCAGAGATGTATTTTCAGTTCTTTAGGATATCTACCTCAGATTGCAGTTCCCACCAGGACCATACAAGGCTTCCAACTTCTCCACACCCTCAACTACCTGCCACTTTCTGCTTGTTTCAGCACAGCCCAATGGTTGTGAAATGGTATCTCACCCTCCCCGCCCCTTTTCTTTTGCTGAGAGTATGTAGTTTATCAATATATCACTTACCTAGAATACAATTCATGGGCCTAGAGGTCAGTGCACTTTGACAACTGTAAAGACTTGCTGTGTAATCAGCCCACAAGACAAGATCCGGGACACCTCAGACCCTTTCAGTCTACTATCCCCTCCTCCAAACAGAAGCAACACATGGTCACTTCATCCCCGCCCAGAGGCGACATTTGCCATTCTAGAACTTCCCACACATGGGACCCGATTGAGGGGCCTTCCTTTGTTCGCCATGATGGTTTTTATGCTCGCCCGTCCGCTGTACGGCGCCTTCGCCTGTGCTGCCGGATGGCACTCGCAGTAGGAGCACCGTGGTCCTTTCATTCACCTGTGCTTGACTTCGAGTTGTCTGCAGTGCAGAGCTGCTACGAGTAAGGCCACTGTGAGCATTCTGAGCCAAATCTTTCTTGTTTTATAAGATCCGTTCTGAGACTCTGGCACCAGGGAGGAGCACAGCAGAGAGCAGAGGCTGTAACAGACCACCAACGGGGCAACAAGAGTGCTGAGTGTTTCCTCTTTTTTCTTTTTTTTTTTTTAATTCTATTTATTTACATGACAGAGAGAAACAGAGCTAGAGAGGGAACACAAGCAAGGGGAGTGAGAGAGGAGCAGGGAGCTTGACCTGGGGCTCTATCCTAGGACTCCAGGATCATGACCTGAGCCAAAGGCAGACTCTCAATAACTGAGCCACCCAGGCGCCCTGAGCGTTTCTTCTTAATCCATGGAGGTGGCCACAGGGGTAAGGAAGTGCTTCTCCTTGGTCCCCTGCAGCAGCGTGGCAGAAACTGAGGTAAAGAACAAGGTTCTTGTCTTTCCTGACATCTGCAGGCTTGAGAGGAGGAATCTACCAATCTACCAGCATGGCAGACTCATGTGCTACAGCGGAGGTCAAGTTCGATTCCCATAGTTGAGGGATATATATATATATATAAATACACACACACATATCTATATACATATACTATGTTTTAATATATTGCGTATATTATTAAATTATATTTATATATGTATTTACACTGTGTTTAAAATGTTGTAATAGGGGTGCCTGGATGGCTCAGTCATTAAGCGTCTGCCTTCAGCTCAGGTCATGATCCCAGGGTCCTGGAATTGAGCCCCGCATCAGGCTTCCTGCTTGGTGGGAAGCCTGCTTCTCCCTCTTTCACTCCCCCTGCTTATGTTTCCTCTCTAGCTGTGTTTCTCTCTGTCAAATAAATAAAATCTTCAAAAAAATAAGTAAAATAAAATAAAATATTGTAATATATGATAATATATCATAACACACACACCCTGGGTCCCCAAGATCAAGGATTCATACGTCCATTGAGAAAAGGGGCTTAAGGTATATGAGAGTATTTCCTACATACTGAGGGATCAAAAGAAACTACTTCATTCTTGCCTCAGATAAACAGAGATCTATGGGAGCAAGAGTGGCTTTTTCACTTCAAAGAGAATTACTAATGGAGACAAGAAAGACAAACAAAATCCTACCCCATAAAGTCAAAGACTGGGAGCAAGGGGGCAGCACAAAGCTGAGGAAGCGAGCACATGATGTCAAAGACCCCCCCCCCCCATGGCTTACAACTTACATATTGATAAAAGGGAAAAGTCGCGATTAATATAGGCAGTCACGGCACAGGGCAGGGGGGTGCCAGATAACATCAGATAATATCAGAATCGTTAGGCAAAAGGGAGAACATGACCAAAACAACTCTTCCCAGTGACCTCTTTAAATACTTGACACATCAAGTTCAAAAACACATCAATAACAACATAAAGCATTTAGATGTGTAACACTGAATCAATGGACGTGCATGTCAATACACGCATCCCACAGACACTGTGCCTCTTACCCCAAACATTTAGAAAAACTGATCACACATTAGGCCCCCCCAAATATTTTTTAAACCAAAAACTGGCCAGCCCACATGTAGTCCGCAACACAATGAAACAAAAGCAGAATAATAATCTTTCTAAGAAAAAGAATCCAAAGCACATGAAGATTTGAAAACAATCCTTAACCCTATCCCTACTGACATCTCAATAAGGCTTTGGCAGCCCAGCACCCCGAGCACCTGCTGTTCGCCCGACAGGGCCCCCACATTCCATGGCCTTCTACAGAGTGATGCTTTTGAAGTGACACTTTTATTTGGCTATCGATCTCACCCTCCTATAAAGAGAATTGGAAAAATAGTGAGTTTCAAAAGAAAATCAAATCTACAATGACAAACTCATTTGAAAATATCTAAAATGGAATTAAGCCATGTCAGGGTTACAGTTACTCTGACCTAATCAGAGTAAAATTCATGGCCTGAAGTACATGTATTATTGAAGCAAAAAAATAATAATAATAAAATAAATAAGCCCCCAAGCACTCTACTGAAGTTAAAAAAACAAAGAAGGAAAATGGCAAGTGAAAAACAGGAATAAAATTTCGCAAATACAAGTGAATGAGAAACCAGAAAAAAAACTGCATTGTTGGGTAAATAAATACAAAATGATTTACAAAAAGAGACAGGGACACCAGTGTGGCTCAGTCAGTTACGCATACGACTCTTGGTCTCAGCTCAGGTCTTGGTCTTGGAAGTTCAAGTCCTGTGTTGGGCTCCACGATGGGCATGGAGCCTACTTAAAAAAGAAAATCAAAGAAACAACCTTCTGGCAAATCAAAGGTATAAAAAAGGTATAGTTATCATTATTTGCATATTCCATGATTATATGTATAGAAATCAAGAGATAATCAAAATAATAATTCTGAAAATTAGCATGTAAGTCAGAGCCAGGAGTGGGCATAAGGTAAAGATAATACAAAAATTTAAAAATCAACACCCTTCCGAAAGCAAAAACCAATTAGAACGCAAGATGGGGAAAATGCCCATCAAAACGGTAACAAATAATTAAGCATCTAGGAAGAACCCTGGCAATATATGTTTAGAAAGACATCAAATACGCAAACCAATGAGGAGATACCTCCTCTTTCCAAGACCAAAAATCGCTAGCTAGCCAGTTTTCACAAACCAAGATGTAGGTCTAATAGAACTAGATTCTGATCACAGAACCAGGAGGATCTGGGGACAACCCAATGAAACACTCATACAAGTTATACAAAGTTACAGAAATTATACAGAAGAACAGGAAGGCAAGAAGAGCTGAAACTTTGTTCCTTCAAATGGTTAACATCTTGTTGCTCCAAGATGTTAAGAAGCTTAATAAAGCTACAACAGTTAAAATAAGTCAAAGTAAAACTTATTCTAATAAATAAATTTAAGACACGCTAAAGAAGTCGTTACAAATTAAGGGCTCTACTATTTTTGAAATGGTGTTGGGGACCTTGGCTATTTAGGAGTTAATTCTGGATCGATGAGCCAGTTTATTATGGTTACTATATTAATAAGGATTAGTGTATTTACATTAACAGCCTTTGGGGGCACTTGAGCCTCCTGCCGGGCATTGTGCCAAAGGATTTACATGCATTATCTCATTTAATCCCGACAACTCCTAAAGCAGGTATTGTTACTTTGAGATCATCTGTTCCAACCAACTCCCTTAAAAATGAGCAAACCCAGGCCCAGGGAAGGTAAGTGACTTGGTCAGGATCCCATCACAGAGCAGAGAGCCAAGCCAAGTGCTACAGCCGGCTTTGTGCCTGTCTAGCCGCATGGTTTCCAGGGATCGCCTTTTATGACTGAACACAGTTCTCTGGAGTATGCACACGCCAGTGTGGAGGACAAGAGTAATCCGCAGCAGACGGACCAGGGAGAATGGAATAACACATGCAAATGGAACATCAGGGAGGGTTTTCAGAGGCAGAAGCTAAGGATCCAAAGCAGGATGTGACCAGCCAACACTGGGGCTTTTGTCAAAAGTGTCGGGGAGCTTTTAATAGACCAGACACCAGGACCATGGCTCACTGCCTCTGTGCAGACAGCCCTCTGCAGCTCAGCTGTTTCTTTCAGCAGTGGCTTTGACTTACCAGGGCTGGGAAAGCCAGGGGTCTCCACGGACCTCTGTTCCCTCTCCTCACCGCTCCGGCAGCCTCTGGCCAGCTGACCCCCTCCCCCATACACCTTCCTCAGTGTGTTCTTAGAGCATCAGCCATGAGAAAGAAAGCTTTGCAATTCCGGACATGTTCAACAAAGGAACACCTTTCCAAAGAAGCTCATGCTCCACTAGGAAGAGATACACCTGCTGGGGGAGGCAGGTCCACCTGTACACATACCCTCAGTATCATGATTTAGCCCATCTGTAAAATGAAATCTTCGATGGCTGATAACTATTGGGGATTCTTTTGGGAGTGATGAAAGGGTCCAGGGATTAAGACAGCGATGATAGTTGTATGACATGGAACTACATGAAAATCCACTTCGGTTAACACGATGAATTTTACATTATGCCACTTTTACAAGAAAAACAGAAAAATTTGGAAAAGCAAAAAGGAAAACTAAAAGAAGAAAAAAACACATTTCAATATTAAGCCATCTAGAAAGGTATTTCTGTACTTACAGGTACAATTAAATGCAAGTAAAGGCAAAAACAAAAACAAAAACAAAAAGACAGACTATTCAAATTCAATCATTTCCATACTAAAAATGCCTAATAACAATTCTGATAACAAAGCACAAAATAAGACTGCAAAGAAAAAGACATGGGAGTCCGATGGTGATGGACACAAAGGGAGGGGGGGGCCTACACACAAGCTCCAGGTTCTCAACCGCTGGTCCCTGGACCTCCACATACCAAGAGGTGAAATGGGCACATCAAATTATGTCATTTACAGCCTTTTTCAATTATATGAACCAAAGCAGGCTTAAGTGTTACTTAAAGAGATAACACAAAGAAAACTCTGCTGAGAGGTTAGTCTCCTTGAAAGAAATATATCCAGAATCAGAATGGGGTGAACAATGGACTCCCCTCTCCTGCACCACCCCCACCACCATGGTCCTTCTACCAGCAGTGTGTGTTGCCCTAGCCTAGTTCTGAAACTGTGGGAGCCTCTGAATGTCCAGAAGGGTATGGGCATCAAAGCCTGGGAGCAAGCCACAGAAACACAATCAGGGGATGTGTCCAAAAGGGGGGTGTCCCCGCCCCCCACACTGTGCCCCGGGGCCCAGAGAGCCCACAGCAGTGTCAGCCAGCAAGTAAGGGATGCGCTTCCTAAATCTGAGGAGCAGGAAAATAATTTCCACCCCCCACTCCAGAGGGCTCAGAGCCCCCATTCCAGAAAAGACGCAGTGAGAGGATGTCAGGGTGATGCCAGGAAGTAAAGGGGTGTCGAGGGCAGAGCAAGAAGGAAAGGAAAAAACCCACTGCCCCGTTTAGGTGTAAGCCAAGAGGCAGGAATTCTATTCTGGATTGAGGAGAGGGCAGTGCATGAAAAAGGGCCCCTCGGGGATTCCTCCTCCTTGACAAAGGAGGAAACAAGCTTGGGGACACTAGAGAAGGGGACATGGAGCCATCTGGAGGCAGCCCCATCACGGGCCTCTGGACGGGCGCCCAGCGGTCCCCGCTCACACCTAGGTGCCTCCTGCTGCCAGGGCCCTTCCTGCCAGGCAGATGGGGAAAAGCTCAGGCCACTCGGAGCCCTCTCCTTATTTGCAAACAGGAATAATGCTGGCCCTGTCCAGCGCCCAGGGCTGGAGTGGAGATGAAAGAAGAGAAGGCATTGTGAGCGCTTGCAAACTGTAAACCACCACACAGATGTTAGGAAATGCAATTATCATTTGGGCAAGTATTCTTAATGCCTATTTCAAGGGGAAAAAAATTTTTTTTTCATTTTAAAGGTCCATCAGAGAAGAGAAATCACCAGGGTGTGCGCTCCCAGTTCCTCCCCCACCCCAGGGGATTTAGTAAATACTCCCATTCAGAAGTAATCAAGGGATGCAGAGCTGGATTTAACAGGCAGTACTGAAGCTTGAACTTCAGGTCCCTCGAGGCCACAGGCCCCTCAAGCAGCCTCGATTTGCACAAACGATCAGATGTTTCCATAAAATTTGCAAAAGCAAAATGCTTTTTTTAAAAAGATATATTTTATTTAAGAGAGAGAAAGTGAGAGAGAGAGCATGAGCCCAAACGGGGGGGGGGGGGGGTCTGGGGAAGAGGGAGAAGCAGGCTTCCCACTGAGCAGGGAGCCCAATGCAGGGCTCCATCCCAGGACCCCAGGATCCTGACCTGAGCCGAAGGCAGGCATGTAACCAACTGTGCCACCCAAGCGCCCGAAAAGTAAAATACTTTCCTTGTAATCAGCTAAGCTGACCGCCTCTTTACACTCTAGTTTTGTGACAATTTCCCCCCATATGGTGGAGAGGAGTGGTGGAAAAATGGTTATTTGGGATGTGATTTGGGACATCTGAGCTGGGAATACATTTATTTCAGCATCAGTGGGATAAGCTTATGACAATTCTCAGTCTCCCATAGATTGCTGAGCCCAGGTAGAAACAGCTTGGGTCACAATGTCCTCAATTCAAAGTATACTTAAAACAAGTGACCACCAAAAAAAAAAAAAAAGTGAAAGCCTTGAAATTCTACAGCTCATATAGCAAATGGAGAGGAGTCGCCCCGACTTTGACAACATTCCTAAAAACTTACAGGACATTGCCAATACAGAGCTGTGAAGCTAAAATTAATATCAACCATACTGGAGGAAGACTGAATTAACTTTTTACTATCTATCTCTCAACAGTAAAGGATGTTCCAAATTGTCGTCATATACAAAAAGTCAGTCTAATAAGACACAGTTAAAAACGTAAGTAAAAGGATTATAAAACAGTGTCGGGAAGCTAATAAAAATACGCTATTTTCCCAGATTTTGTGATGTTGTGATATTGGTCAGCTTTTTTAACTTGTTGATTTTTTGTTCCAATTTTTTCTCATTCTAGATAATATATTTACTTTGCACCTAATTCTGTATTACTAAATTTGCATTCTTTTTCTTAAAAGAGGAAGCCAAAATCGTGTCAGCTTCAAGCCCCAGTAAACCCTGAATCCCACTGTCCCTTAATTGAATGCTCTGTTCCTTCCAACAGTTGACTCAATTATGAAAAAAAAACCCTCAATGTTTCCTTTCGTAAAAATAAATGCCCTAATTTTGAAAGCACCTCCAACAAGGACCAGAAGAACAGATTTGAACAGCAGAGGATGGAACAATTTTGCAGAAGGGAAAGACCATTCTAACGATGAAAGCTCACAGAACCCTTTATCAAGAACCCTGTAAGAAAATACTTTGTCTGGAAGAGATGGAAAAATAGGGCGCCTGGGTGGCTCAGTTGTTAAGTGTCTGCCTTCGGCTCAGGTCATGATCCTGGAGACCCGGGATCGAGCCCCACATCGAGCCCCATATCCGGCTCCCTGCTCGGCGGGAAGCCTGCTTCTCCCTCTCTCACTCCCCCTGCTTGTGTTCCCTCTCTTGCTGTGTTTCTCTCTGTCAAATAAATAAATAAAATCTTACAAGAAAAAAAAAAAAGAGAGAGAGAGAGATGGAAAAATAGTATTATGTGAGTATACATTGATGCTGACTGCCAGAGAGACGGAGTTTTCAAATTCAATGAAAACCCCAACTTTTTTTTAACTGATTCATATCCACACATCTGTATTAGACCATAATCTGAAGGCAGCTGGTGGCCCAACCCATTAAAATAATGAACCCGAGGCAAAAATTGGAACCACAAATTATGAGGAGGAGGAAGGAAAAGAAATGTGTCCTGAGAACCTCATGGAACATCACAGCAGCTGGGAATGGGAGGTAATGGGAGGAGTGGTCCCCTAATGCCAGTACCCCCGCCTGTGTCTCTCCGAGCCCCTCCTGCCATGAGTCCTTTCTTGAACTGTCAGCCACACACCCCCGCTGCATGCCCTTCCCTCTCTGACAGTCCTCTCTCCTCCTGGCAAACCCTTCCCAGGTGGCCTAAGAAGACCCTGTACCACTCAGTAGCTAACTCGATGTGGCTTCTGCTCCCCCATTTGCTTTCCCTGAAACCTTCCCTCCCCAAAGATGCAGATGCCCTCTTCCCCAAGGTGCACTCATCACCCAAGCCCTGAGTCCTTATGAGACGTTCTCCCCAACCCCACCCTACTGACACCACATTCCTCCCTCTCCCGCCCTTGTGGCTAGGCTTTCCTTTTGCATGAAAACCCACCTCCAGTCTGGCTGAGGCCCTTCTGTCTGTCCATCCGCTCATTCACTCACTCCTCAAATACAGACAGAGCACCCATCGTGTGTGCCTGACGCAATGCTAAATGTCTTTCCCTTCTCCCTAGCCCTGCTCTTCCCACGCTCTACAGATTCTCTGGTTCCATCACTGTCTCTCCCACCAGCTCCAAGGTCCCCTTGGGGCTGTGTCTCAAATCCCAAAGATCTGATGAACTGAACTAAGAATAAGGTCTGAGAGAGGAGAGAGAGAGAGAGAACTCTCACTGTTGGGGTCACAAGTATGCCAGTTCCCATGAGGATGAACACGTACATTTTGCCCTAGATTTAGCCCACAAAAGAAAGCTTCCCAGCGAAGGAGTCTGGGATTCCACATAGCAGCCCAACCATGTGGACTCTTCTTGGGTTTATCTCCATGAATGCAAGATTCAGGAGCCCGAGTGGAGTTCTCATCTCTCAGCAAGGGGAAGCTGGGAGAACCTGGTGAAAAAAACAGTTAACATGCCAGGTAACACCAGTAGCCTGGACCCTCGTAGGGATCAGAAGCAATCAGGTTCATTCTGGAACAGAACTGGCTTCTGTATGTAACTCGTCTTCATTCCAGAGGCCTACCCTGCAATATCTGGGTCACTTTTTTTTTTTTTTTTAATGAATTTTCAAAACATCAAGTAGAAGACTGTTCTTGTGCAGGGAGGTAGTTAAGTCAAAATGGACTTTTTTTTTTATATCAGAAAAATATATATAATTCTCTCCCAAATTCCAAACAACTGACACAATTTCCAGCATAAGGACCCTGGGGAACACTAACACCACAGCTGACTTCAAAAAGGGCTTAACCCAGTGATATGATCAAAAGGAAAAGGTAAACAGATGGCAGGAGACCACAAGTAAAAAAGACAATGCATCCCCCACGGAATGTTCATTAGTTCAGCCGAGAAGCTGCCTCAGACCCTGTCATTCCCTGGGCGGCCACAGCACACGTGAGCCAAATCCAATCAGAGCCATAGCAGTGGGTCAGAAATACCTGTGTCTAGCCCATACATCTGCCTCTGGACATTTGCAGATTCCGGCAAATGTACCATTTTCTTGTCTGCATGGAGCTGGAGCTCAGGTGGGCCAATTCCTTTAAGCTCAACCAATGGCATTCTGTCTCCCTCGCTCAGAGAGGCGGCCACATGCTGGAGGTCCGATGTGGCCACCTTTCTTCTAACAGCCATAGAGGGCC
Organism: Spilogale gracilis; assembly: GCA_004023965.1. Taxonomy (NCBI): domain Eukaryota; kingdom Metazoa; phylum Chordata; class Mammalia; order Carnivora; family Mephitidae; genus Spilogale; species Spilogale gracilis. The sequence continues at coordinate 46,281 of PITA01008058.1, read as the reverse complement.
ATCAAGATGGCCTCCACTGTGCAGACATCGGGAGCCGGCTCTAGAGCTGATGGCCAGACAGAGAATCAGCCAGAGTGTAGGGGTTGGGGAGGGCGGTGGGTTTCTCCTAAAGTTAACTTTCAAGGAAGGCCTGGAAAATTAGTCAATATGTACATGTACCAAGGCTGCAATGCCCTACTGGCCCATCTAAGAAGACATTCTCCCTCTCTGGCCTAGCTGATGCCCACCCTCCTGCTATGGACTGATTATTTATTATGTTGCCACATGCCCTCCCCACCAGCACCCTCTACAAGACTCACAGGTAGAAGGCCTAATGTGGTGGTATTTAGAGTCAAGGGTCCTTGGGAGGGAAGGGAGTCATGACGATGGAGCCCATAATCGGATTAAGGGTCTTATCAGAATAAGAGAGGGAGCCCTCTTCCTCTGCTCTCTGCCAGGAGGGGAGGGTACAGAGAGAAGGCAGACAGGTGCACACCAGGAAGTGGGGCCTCCCCAGAACCCAAAGGCACTGGCCCCCTGATCTCAGATTTCCCAGCCTGCGGACTGTGAGAAATGAATGTGTGTTGTCTGTGACATATTGTTACCGCAGCCAGAGCTGACGGAGACACCCTGCGTCTGGACCCACCGTCAGCCCACACACGGTCCAGCTTGGTATTTAACGCTGTGGAAAAACACTGTGTTTCTTTCAGCCTGGCCTCTCCTTTTGTTTCTCCGCCTCTGACTGCTTTTCAGACCAGGAGCCCCAGGCTTACCCAACAGCTGCGCCTGTGGTCCCGACTTTTCCATCTCTTTTGTGTCCTAAAGCCATCTCCTCTCCAGCAAGACCACCGCCACCTCCACCTCCTCCCAGGCCTGTGGCTCTGACCTGCGGAGCGTCCCGACCCCCGTCTGGCAGGACTGAATCCTACCCCGTGCAGACCTGTGTGACCTCCCCCATCTTCAAAAGCACAAGTGGGTGTGTACTGCAGACCATGCCTTTCACAAACCCGAGGCCCCCAGCCCCTAGGAGGGGTTCAGAGACAGACATGTGCCTCAATCCAGACCAGAGGCATTCCTAAGACTGCTCCGGTGGAACTCTCCCAGGTGAGTCTCTTTCTCCAGCTGCCTCCTTAGCTGTCACATGGAGAAAGTGAGTCTGTGGGCTAGGAAGGGAGCAGAGTCTTGAAGACATCACGTGAACCCCGGGATTTGGCCAGACCTCAAGCCAGACACTACCCTAGACTTCCCAGTTACAGGAGCTAATAAATCCCTGCCTCTTCCTTTTCATGTTTAATGGTAAAGTTATTTTCTGTCACTTAGAACCAAGAGGGTCTTGATAACTAGACAGACAGACTTCTAAACTGGGGTCTTAATCCTTGACCCTCATTGGCTGCCTGCCTGTCTTATTATAGAGGCAGGATGACATGGTGACCCAGCCTGCGAGGACACCAATGAGCCACAGGGCCCCAGGGAGCTTGTGTCACACCTCAGTTTCCAACGTAGTGAGAAGATGATCACACCGACTCCACAGGACAACCATGAAGGCCAGAGGACAGAGGTGAGGACAGTGCCCGTGGGGTCTCCTGGGCTCTGGTCTCCCTCCTTGTCCCCTCCAGGATACCCCTCTCCCCAGGACTTCCCTCTCCCATCCATAGGTAAAAAGCTTCCAACGGAATAGAAAATGCTACTCTCTACCCTTGCACCAAACACGCCCGAAACAACACGATCCAGACCAATTAAAAGCATTCCCCAAAATACACTAGCCAAACACAAACAGAAAGAATTCTAGATTAATGACAAAGAGGACTGAGAAACAGAAATCATTAAATTAGCCAGCAAACTTCTGAATTTTGACGAAAGGTAAACTCTCCAGGAAAGACACAGCAGGTAAGAAAGCGGATGTGCCAAACAGCATGAAGAAGGTGAAATCTCCCAAATAAATAACTTTTTTTTTTTTTTTAAGGTTTCATTCATTTACCTGACAGAGAGAAACACAGCCAGAGAGGGAGCACAAGCAGGGGGAGTGAGAGAGGGAGAAGCAGGCTTCCTGTATTTATTTGACAGAGAGAAACACAGCCAGAGAGGGAGCACAAGCAGGGGGAGTGAGAGAGGGAGAAGCAGGCTTCCCGCCGAGCAGGGAGCCCGATGTGGGGCTCGATCCCGGGTCTCCAGGATCATGACCTGAGCCGAAGGCAGTCGCCTAACCAACTGAGCCACCCAGGCGCCCCTAAATAACTTTTTTTTAAAGAGTGTGCCTGGGTAGCTCAGTCAGTTAAGCATCTGCCTTCAGCTCAGGACATGATCCCAGGATCCTTGCTCAGCGGGGAGTCTCTTCCCCCAACTCCTTCTCCTCTCTTCTGCTCATGCTCTCTCATATTCTGTCTCTCCCTCAAATAAATAAAATCTTAAAAAAAAAAAAAAAGAAGAAAAAGAACAACAACAACAACAACAACAACATGAACAAAGCCCCATGTCATCTGCTGGTGGAATTTCCTCCCCACCCTCAAACCCAGTTTTCCCCCGCCCTCCTCCACTCCTCCAGGCCTGGCCACACTCCATGGAAGCCTCACACTCTAGGCTGTATGGAGTGTCAGATATGGCTCTGAAATCAGACAGACACACAGCACTGGAAATTCCTATCTCCCTGGAACTTGGGAATGCGACCTTATCGGAAGTAAAGTCTTCACAGATGGAATTAAGATAGAAGTCATCATGGATTCGGATGGGTCCTGAACCCACAGCTGGTGTCCTTCCAAGAAGGGGGCACACAGTCTCCCAGAGAGACGAGGATCCTGCAGAGACAGAGCCCCAGACTGGAGGGATGCCCCTGAGAAAGCCAAGGAACATTCAGGGTTGCTGGCAGCCACCAGAAGCTTCTAGAAAAGGCAAGGAAGGATTCTCCTCTAGAGCCGTGAGCCTCCACAGGAAGCACAGCCCTGTGGACACCTTGGGGTCAGGCTTCGAAGCTCCAGAGACCTGAGAGAAGAGACGCTCATTGCTGTAGGGCACCAAGCTTGGGGTCATGTGTCCCAAACGTCCTGAGAAACTAATACAGAAGGCAGGGGACCTGGGCTAATCACTTAGCCTCTCTGTGAACAGGGATCGAGTCACAGGGTGGTTACGAGGATCAAGTGGTGGTGACTTTCATGTGTCTGCTTGGCTAGCTCGGGGTTGCCCAGAGACCATTCTGGGGGTGTCTGTGTGGCCATTTCTGGTGAATCAGGGGACTCAGTTCACCTATCCCCTGGAGGGCCTGGCTAGAACAGTAGGCAGAGGCAGGTGGAATACCTGCCTTTGTTTTTTTTGGGTTTTTTTTGCCTCAAGACTGAGCTAGGACATTTCACCTCATCTTCCCCTACCCGCAGACTGGGATTCACACCACTGGCTTGCCTGGTTCCCAGGCCTTCAGACTCAGATTGAAGTACAACCACTAGCTTTCCTGGGTCTCAAGACAGTTCTTAAATAAATCTCTCGGGCGCCTGGGTGGCTCAGTTGGTTAAGCAACTGCCTTCGGCTCAGGTCATGATCCTGGAGACCCGGGATCAAGTCCCACATCGGGCTCCCTGCTCCACAGGAAGCCTGCTTCTCCCTCTCTCACTCCCCCTGCTTGTGTTCCCTCTCTGGCTGTGTTTCTCTCTGTCAAATAAATAAAATCTTTAAATAAATAAATAAATCTCTTTCATCATAGATATACAATAAGTAATAATAATTAATCTCATTAACCAATAATAATACAATTATTATATATATACATTTTATATCATAATTTCGATAACATATTTGTAAATTAATGTTTTATGTTATATATGATAAATATGCATATTATATAACACAATATACGGTAATATTAATAGTAAATAAGTATAATATATAGTCATTATATAGTATTACTTGTTATAAACACAATAATGAAATTTTATTTATATTTTATATTATATTATTATGATTACTTATTGTTGTATACTTCATCCCTCCTTCCCTTGGGCACATCTCTAAAGGGAAAATGAATTGCCTAGCTTGACTTTCCCTTAAGTGTCATCAGACAAAATTTCAGGAAAAAATGCCCAATTATTTAAGGCTCCAAATACCAGCTCGACTTTCTTTTTTTAAGACTTTATTTATTTATTTGACAGAGAGAAACACAGCAAGAGAGGGAACACAAGCAGGGGGAGTGAGAGAGGGAGAAGCAGGCTTTCCACCGAGCAGGGAGCCCAATGGGGGCTCGATCCTGGGACTCCAGGATCATGACCTGAGCCAAAGGCAGACACTTAACAACTGAGCCACCCAGGCACCCCCCAGCTCTACTTTCCAATTAATTTCTCAAATTAAAAGGAACAATGGATTTCAAGCTTCTTTCCCCTTTCTGCAATTGAAATGTTTTCCTTCAGGGGTGACCACGCAGGGCACAAAAGCAGCATACAAATGAACGAAAGCCAGAACCACAAGTAGGGACTAGCATTAAAGAAGTGTAACTGACATACCAAAAAAAACCCCCAAAACCCCGACGTACTTACTGTAAACCGTTTGGGAGTTTGTACACATGCATACTCCCATGAAGCCATCATCACAACCCTAATAATGAACATATCCATCACCTCCCAAAGTTTCCCTGTGTCCCTTTGTTTTTGGGAGTTTAAATCTATTTAACCTGAGATCCACTCTCTCAAATTGTTTAAGCACACAGTACAGTATTATTAGCTACAGGTGCGATATTGTACAACAGCTGTCTGGAACTTATTCATCTGGCCTATTTGAAAATCTACACCCATGGAACGGCAAGTTCCCCTCGCCCCAATCCCTAGGCAACCACCATTCCACCCTCTGCTTCTATGAGTTATTTTAAATATTTCATATAAATGGAATCATGCAGTATTCATCTTTCCATGACTGGCTTATTTCACTTAGTATAATAATGCCCTCTGGGTTCTTCCATTCTGTACCCTACGGCAGGATGTCCTTCTTCATTCAAGCTAACATTTCATATGTGTATGTACTGTATTTTATTCCCCTATTCATTTGTTGATGGACATTTAGGGTGCTCCCCCCTCTTGGCTACTATGAATAATGCTACAGGGAACACGGGAGTACAAACATATCTCTGATGTCATTTCAATTCTCTTGGATACACACCCAGAAGTGGATTGCTCACTCAGATGGTAGTAGTTCTAGTCTATTCTCTAGTCTAAACTATTTGAGGAACCTCAATACTGTTTTCCATAAAGACTTCACCATTGGACATTGCCAGCCGCAATGTATAAGAACTGCAATTCCTCTACATCGTCACGAACACTTAGCTTTGGTCTGCCTAGTTGACTGGTTGGTTTTTACATCGCCATCTTAACATGCATTTGAATTGCATTTCCCTGATGCTTAGTGAAGTGGAGAAATGTTTCATGTATCTGCTGGCCATTTGTATGTCTTCCTTGGAAAAATGCCTATTTATGTCTTTGCCAGTATTTTAATTGGATTATTCAGGGTTTTATGCTACTGAGTGGTAGGAGTTTCTGATATATGTTGAATATTAAGCCCTTACCAGATAGATGGATTGAAAATATATTCTCCCATCCTATAGGCTGCCTTTTCATTCTGCTGATTGTTTCCTTTGCTGCACAGATGCTTTTAAGTTTGATGTAGTCCCATTTGTCTAATTTTGTTTTTGTTGCTTATGCTGTTGGTGTCATATCCAAGAAATCACTGCCAAGACCAATGTCAAAAAGATTCTTAAAAATATTTCCTTCTAGGAGTTTTACATTTCCAGGCCTTATGTTCAAATCTTAAATCCATTTTGAGTTGATTCTTGAGTATGGTGTAAGGTAAGGGTCTGATTTCTCTTTTTTGCATGTGGGTATCCTGTTCCTCCAACACCATTGGTTGAAAAGATTGTCCTTTCCCCATTCTGCATTCTAGGCACCCCTGTCAAAGATCAGTTGACCGTAAATGTGAGGGTTTATTTTAGAGTTCTTTATTCTGCTCCACTGGTCTATAGGTCTGTCTTTTTGCCAGGACCACCCTATTTTAAATCTTTTTTTTTTTTTTTTTTTTTGAGACAGTGCGTGTGCAAGCAGTTGGAGGGTAGAAGGAGTGGTGCAGAGAGGGAAAGAGAGACTCTTAAGCTCAAAGGGCAAAGCCCAATGCAGGGCTTCACCTCAGATCCTGAGATCATGACCTGAGCCAAAATCTAGAGTTGGATGCTTAACCAACTAAGCCACCCAGGCTCCCCACCAGGAACATACTCTTTCAATTGACATAGCTTTGTAATCTATTTCAAAATCAGGAAGAGTGATACCCAGCTTTGTTGTGCTATTTAAAAAAAAAATTTTTTTTAAGTAGGCTCCATGACCAACATGAGGCTCATGAGCCCAGCATGAGCCTGAGATCAAGAATCACAATCGCTTTCTAACTGAGCCAGCCAGAGGGCCCTGTTCCCTACTTTCTAATGGCCTTTTTTTAGTGCTTCCAGGTCACCAAAGAAATTTCAGACAAACGGTGATGTAAACCATGTCTCCTTCCTCCATGAAGTGCCCGAGATTGCACCCGGCTGTCTCCCCAAAATTCTCTCTCATCCTCTCCCCCGTGCATTCCACAGACCTTTACAGGTGTACCTGCTGCAAGCCAGCCACTGTGCTGAGGAGCTGGAGAGACAAAGGCAAACAAGACAGATCATGTCTGTGCCTTTATGGAACTTGTATTCTGCTAGGCAAAGGAAACAAGAGACAAATAAGTATTATAATCACAAATGATAAGCTTCAGTGCAGTGAGTATCAAGGGTCAGTAAGTCAGTAAGAGCATGGGGCATGATAGGAGCTGATGGTTTGGACTGCAGAAAGGGTGGTGGTCCAGCATGCCCTTGTTTCCACCTCTCTGCAGCAAGAGAGTCAGGACAAAGCACTGGGCCCCACCTGAGGGCAGGAAGCTTTGTAAACTGGCCAAAAAGAGGATGAGGCTAGCCCACTCTTAAGAAAGAGGTGGTTCCATCATGTGATCCCACACAAGCAACCCTTCCTCCTTCCTCCTCCTGGCCACACCTTCCCATGAAGTCACCTACGTACAGTGGCAGCATGATCTGACTCCCTTCCTCAACCTGTACACTACCTGATTGTTTTCTCCCTTGGAGTGCCCCCAGTGAGCTGCTGTTGGCGGATCAGGCTCTGGGCTAAGTGTTCACAGGAACAGCGCCATGACTCGGTGGGTCTCACGTCTGAGCAGGCCCTGGTGCCACCGGATCCATCCCTGGACCCACCCTGAAAACATCTGGTTCCGGGATCTGGAGGGGGCCCAGACATCTGATCTCTAACAGGCTGGCAGGCCATGCTGCTGTGGCTGGCCTGGAGATCCCCACTCTGAGGACCCTTGCCGTATCAGAGGCATTACAACTATTTGATCAAGAGGGCAAGCTGAGGATGTAGAGACTAACCATCCGCCAGCAAGAGGCAAGCACAAACCCTCAGTTTTATTTCTGCATTCATTTCATGGGGCCTCCCACTGCTGAAATCACTCAGTAGATTGCTCCTGTCCTGACTCTGGAGAGAGACCCCAAAGGCTGCATCAGCCCCCCATGGAGACCAGGGACCAAGGACAGGGGCTGTGGACCCCAAAGGTGGGTCAGAGTCTGGCCCCCCTGCATGCCACTACTTCCATAGCCATGTTGTTCATTGGAAAACTAACCTTTCTTCAAGCAGTTCTCGCCCTCGCCTTGAAATGCACATCAGAAAGCCCCAGCTTTCCTGTCCACCCAGCCCCCAGAGCGTCCACAGCCCCCGGGCATCCACTCAGACTCACAAGGGCACAGAGATGAGGGTGGCTGCTGTCAAACCAGAGTCAGCCAGGCGACACGTGCTGACGTATTGTAACCCATTACCGTGTGCACCCATGTGAAGTGCTCACAAATACCTTCTAAGGGGATCCGTGGGAAAATTAAGCATGTGGAAGTGGATCACTGACAAAAGCAGAATGTTCATTGAAATGAATGGTGCACTGGAGTCAGCTCCACTAGAGCCGGCTGTTAAATATTCAGAAAGTTGCATGTGGTTGTCAATTACGGGTAGCTTGAAACTGACCAGGGCAAGGCCCCCAGCTGCCTCCACCCTCCCCGCTCCCCATCCCTCCCTGGCACAGAGCTTGTTTGCCAGTGCCGCCATCCTCGACCGGAGCAGAAGCATTTCTGTGTGTGCTCCTTACTGAGCTTATTAGCACCTGGATATTGTTCTGTGGTCTTAGATCTCTAAAATGAGACTCTGCAATTAAAATGGAGGTCAGTGCAGACCTATGATTCACTCCTTCCTTTCTCTCTCCCTCTGACATACACACTCACACATTATCTCGTTAGAGAGCCCTTTTTAGAAATGCCACTATTGTACTTGACCATAAAGTAACAATCCAACTTTTCATAGCTCATCACAGAATGCTCAGCCAGAGGCTCTTTATTCTGCTTTTTCACTTCCCCAAAAGAAATATTTGTTGTCTCCAACGTATACATGGGAAGTAAGCTCATAATAAATTTTGTTCTGTACAAACTCTGAACATCACGTCTGGTGTGTATAAGACAGAAACCATAGAGCACAAACAGGAATATCTCACTGTCCACCTTCATCCGACTGCTTGCTGACTTTGCTAACAGAGGGAAGGGGTATGGCATGAATAATTCAAACCCCCAGAGAGCCCAAAACACTACATTTTAGCCAAACTTTCTGCAACAGCCATAACCAGGGAAAAAATAATCCAGCCCACCTTTCATTACCTTCCATTCCTCCTGTATGAACCAAGTGAGAATGGCACTGAGCAGTAAAACAAATGGTCCAAGAGGGAAAAAGAATGATCCACAAAGTATATAAACAGCTCTTTTTAAGAACAAGAGTTGACAGTATTTGAAATTGGAGCAAGGTCTCCAATAACAATCGGAGGATTGGTACCTGGGAAGGAAGGTGAGTGATTACGAGAGGTCGTGTATGCCTAAAGAGAATGTTAGATTAAAAGTCACAGCAGAACATGTAGCGTCTCTTCCAAGTATTTCCCTGGCATTTTCATGGGATTAGATGTGCATAAAATAGTTAAAAATAACAAAGCGGATGAGAAGCAGTCCTCTCGACCTTCACTGCTAATAACAGTAATGCTCTACTTCAGTCCTAGGGTTTCAGGAAGCAGCCACTTGGTAGCAATAAAAATAATCATGCCGCCCTTTCTTCTCTGGATGGCACTGTTCCATTTTCAAGGCTCTTCTTCACTCTCCGGGAGGGTGAGCAAGCAGCCATGATTATCTCCATTTCACAGAAGGGAATGGGCAGGCCTGGGTTTTCAATGACTTGCTGGATGTCAAGGGCATGAGAAGTGACAGAAAGGGAATTCGGTCCCAGGCTGCCAGGAGGATGTTGTTCCCTCCTTCACTGTGCTGCAAGTGACACAAAGTGCATCCGTACCTAGGGAATCCTGCGGTCAACCTCCTGAAGAAAGAGGCTCACGGGAATAATCTCTGAGGCAGGTTTCAGAGAGTACATTCCTAGCCTTCTGTGTATAAAAATATGCAACCATAATAGAATGGCTAAAAGAAATCCCTGATAGTACCAAGTGTCGACAAGGGCGTGGCACAACTAGAGCTCTGATACACTGTTGCTGACACTGCAGAGGCCGGCCCCAGATGGTCCAGCAATCCCGCTACTAGGGATCCACCCAAGGGAAACAAAAACACATGTTCACACGAAAATGGTATATGAATGTTTCACCGAGGCTTTACTCATGGTTGCTCCAAACCAGAAGCAACCCAAACGTCCATCCAGCCGGTGGACAACAACTCAGCAAGAAGAAGGAATGAACTCCTAATAGAGGCAAACACATGGATGAAACCCAGAAGCATTACACTGAGTGAAAGAGCCACACCCAAAAGGCAACATGCTGTCGGGAGTCTCACTGAAAAGGACAATCAGCCGGTGCCTGAGGACGGGGTTGGGCTTTCACAAGTAAAGGGCACAAGGGAAGCTATTAGGGGGCTGGAGTAGCTCTGTATCTTGACCGTGCTGATGGATACGTGGCTATATACATTGCCAGAACATAAAACATACACCTACAAAGGTGAACTTTATTATAGGAAAATTAGACTTTAATCAATCTCACTGAAAGGAAAAATCTGAATGAAGGCCAGAGGATTTTTAACTCATTCCTGTAAGATCAGATGCTTTCAACAAAGACTTCTGGAGTTTTAAGCAAAGCCTGTTCCCTGGACACAGGGTATCTGAGAGGGGAGGGTCTGAGATTGAACGTGGGGTTGGTTCCAAAGGGTGGCCGCCTCTTATAGCACCAGGGATGGGGATCTGGGATCAGGGTGGTGGGTTTTTTCTGTAACTGGGTTCTTTTTTTTTTTTAAGATTTTATTTATTTGACAGAGAGAAACACTGCGAGAGTGTCGGGGTTGGTGCATGATCCGCCCCTCCTGCCATGCACTAGCCACCAGAAACTTCGGTGGAGGTACCCAAGAATGTGGGTAAAAGCCCCTCCGGGCTTCCCCCCCTACCACCAAGAATCCAGAAAGCCCTGTACCGTGTGGGCCAGGGCAGTATGTCCTTTGTGTGCTTATCCAAGACACATTGTTCCATTTAATCCCCTCCTGGTGATCATATCTCTATCTCTTATCTGTATACCTTGATCCCTCTGCCTCAATGGTCTCAGCTTCTGTGAGTTTAAAGAATCACTCTGTACCCAGCAGTAAAAATACTAACCCTATCTCTAGGGTGGATGCAAATGCAGTTAAAGATTTAACTGCACCGCCCTACTTCCTCACTTTGGAATAATAAATGACTGGGACCCTTGATAGTCAAGAGAGACAAAGGCAGAGCAAAAGGCAGAGAGCCTACGGAGTGAGAATCAGAGAGCAAGAGAGAAGCAGAAAACGCAAGAAAGACAGAAAAAGAGAGCAAGAGAGAGAGAGAAGCAGACACAGAAGCAGAGACAGAACTAGAAAGCCAGAGAGCCCAGAGGCCAGAGAGCCTGAGCCTGAGCCTGCTTCATAGATCTCTCCTGACTGACCTCGGGTCTGTCAGCTTGTATCAGATCTCTGTGTCCGTGTCATTACTATGCCTGCCAGATATCCTGTGGTTCGGGACCCATATCTCTCCTGAGGCTGGTCCCTGGCACGAGAGAGGGAACACAAGCAGGGGGAGTGAGAGAGGGAGAAGCAGGCTTCCCGCCAAGCAGGGAACCTGATGCGGGGCTCAATCCCAGGTCTCCGGGATCATGACCAACTGAGCCGTCCAGGTGCCCCCATGTAACTGGGCTCTTTAAAGTAAAAGTGTAGCGCCCTTAGGCAGAAAATATTAAAAGTAAATGAACTGGCAGTACATTGTTAGTCTCAGCTTCTCTAACACATCTGAATGAGTCTTTAAAAGCTTTTGTGAGCTTGCTTTAGAAATGAAACTTGACATTATTAAGACTATCCAATATGAAACAATTATATAAATGTAAATGGGAAATTCATTTAAAGGGTCACGATGAAATCCCTGCAAAACGCCTTCCTGATGTTTCTTTTTTGTTGGTTTTTCTTTTTCTTTTTTTTTTGTCTAACTAAATAAGGTCAGATAAGATGAGGGCAAAACTAAGTCAGTATGCAGAATTTAAATTAAGTGAATTGCTTTTTTTTTCTGCAGCTGAACTTTGGAATGTGGGAGGGGGAACGAACAGCTTCAACCAAAGCTAAGCTCTTCTGTTCTATATCAAATGGCAATTACTCTTCACTCCTTTTTTTTTTTTTTTAAATCCATCCACTTAGCAAACATCCACCACCTCAAACAAATTTGCTAAGAGGGAGAAGAGCGTGGGGTTCGGAGCCCAGCTTATAAATTAAGAAGAGCTGGAGCTGCGTGAGTGCATATAGGGTCTATGATATCACTCTCTTTACCTTTTGTGTTTGGAAAATTCTGTAACAAAAAATCGAGACGGGGGTGCTCGGGTGGCTCAGTGGTTAGGCGTCTGCCTTCAGCTCAGATCATGATCCTGGAGTCCCAGGATGGAGCCCCACATCAGGCTCCTTGCTCAGCAAGAAGCCTGCTTCTCCCCCTCTCACTCCCCCTGCTTGTGTTCCCTCTCTGGCTGTGCTTCTCTCTGTCAAATAAATAAATAAAAATCTTTAAAAAAGAGAATTGAGACCAAGAAGATGAGGAGAGGAGGGCAGAGAGTGAGACAGAGATAAAGACACTGAGACAGAGACTTAGAGAGACAGAGAGAAACTGGCCCAAGGAGCTAGATAGATCCCTCTTCCTCTACACTTGCTATATGCCCTTATGTGAGTTTCTTAACCTCTCTGTGCTTGTTTCCTCTATTAAAAATAAAAAAAAAGATTTTATTTATTTATTTGAGAGAGGGAGTGACAGCATGAGAGGGAGAAGGTCAGAGGGAGAAGGAGACTCCCCTCGGAGTCAGGAGCCCAATGGGGGACTCAATCCTGAGACTCCAGGATCATAACCTGAGCTGAAGGCAGTGGCTTAGCCAACAGAGCCACCGAGGTGCTCCTTTTCCTCCGTGTAAAACGGCACTGATAGCAGCTAATCACCAGCCGGCCCTGAGGATTCAACGGGTTTACAGCGCATTTATTAACTGTGTGGGGCGGCAGGAGACGTGTTTCTAAGTACCTACTATGTGCTGGCCACCGCGTGCCGCGATGGGCTTCTATCAATACACACACACGTGGACACGTACTTCCTAAAGCCACTAGATCAGCACAGTGGGGTTCATCGAATATATTGAATCTCTGATCCTGAGCTGATACTCTACGCTGTGCTCCTGCCGAGTTTTTTTCAGGTGTACTGAATGGGCTGAACCCGGTGAAATAAAGAGGCAATGGCTTTGTGTTTCTTCTGTCATTGCCCAGCTGCCATCCGCCTGCACACCCCTCCCCCACCCTTCCTCCCCGGTGATCACCCCGGCCAGATTCTTCAGCCTTCCCTTCACTCTAAGGTTGAAAGAACAAAACACCTCAGGATATTACGACTCAGTTTCTAGATTTAAAAGGTGCAGTGCAGCCCAGTGTGAAGGTGGCCATACACACCTAATTCCCAGCTTCATCCCTCCCCTCTGCTTCCAGCCCCAAGCAGGCCTCAAATGCCCTCCATAGGCAGGTGGGCCTCCAGTTGATCCTCCAAGCTCCTTCCTCCTCCAGCCCCACCTCCTGGCTCCTCCCAGGCAGAGGGAGAACAGATTTAGATAGAGCAAGAGAACCAAATGCCTGCCTTCCAACGACTTGGCTGCCGAGGTCCTGGCTTCCTCTGGGCACACCATCAAAGGTCAGCTCTCCTGCAAGGCACATCTGAAGAGTTCCCCCAGACCCTGTTGTGAACACCTCCACACTATAGGGCTCCCTGATGTGGCGATGAGCTCTCCTGGGAATCTCGGTGGACCCGACCTCAGCAGCCTCCATGCCCAGGTCCTCTCCCCAGCAGATCCCCTGTCCAGCCTGCCCCCCTGCATCCCAGGCCTCCGAGGAGTCACGGGCGACTTGCACCTGCTTGCCTTGTGGGTGCAAGGCCTCCAGTCTTCAGGCCCCCAGGTCCACATGGGTGCCTCCAATCCTGAGGACTCCTGTCAAGTTCTTCCACATCCCAGGGTTCCCAGGAACATTCTCATCAAACTCTGCTCCCTGGTCTGAAGACGGGCCTATGACAGCTAAGGCTCAGCAAACAGCCAGCCAGGGAAGGAGATGCCAGACTCCTCTTCGGGAAGGCACCCCTGATCTCTATGTGGGGGGAGTCACTCCTATGGAGGAAAGAACTGACACCCCATCTCTCCTGTAACTTTCCTCCATGAACACATCTCATGTATGTAGAGGAGAAGTCATTGAGCGTGTGGACCAATCATACCATCTTTGGATGGGTCCTCCTGCGAGGGTTTCACTTTTTCTCCAGATAGCGGAAAACCCTCTCTTCTTGGTTTCAGCTTTGGGACAGGAACCAGAATTCCCAAGCAAAAGGCAAAGTCCCTTCAACATCCCATTTCTTGTTTTTACACAAAGAAACTTACTATTTTCTGTGGCTTTGAGGAACAAGCAGGATAAAAGAGGCTAAGGAAGAGATAGAACCGACAGAAGACAGAACTCTTCAAAATCCATCAACAAATGAAACGAACAGATATTTACTGAAACAGATGCAAGAAATATTATCTCAAGGGAGAACACATTTCTGGAAATACACAGGCAAGTAGCCTTGAAAATTGCTTTCTAATATTTCCAGCTGAATTATCCCTCCTTACTAAATGATTTCCAAGTCATTTTCAGCTATTAGGTTTATTTACACCCATTTTAAAGACTACATGACATCCTGGAAGATACATGACTTCCTGAAGGGGAGACAACTAAAAAATTCATAACCAGGGAGATCAAGGTTAACAACTCGGCCCCTATCATCATTCCGGGAAGGTGCAGGGAGTGAGCAAGGTGTCCTAGCAACTGCGGATCTCCCGGCTCCCAGCTTCGGCGGCTGCCCGCGTGCACTGGAATGTCTACTTACAAACAGAGGAAACTGACAAAAAACAGAGCCTATGACGCAGTCGATGCCCTGCAAGGTGCTCGAGAAACTGGCAGCCTCACAATGGGCAAACCGGCATGCTGGGGACCTCACTAGGCATGCCCAGGAAGGATTCCTGAGAGTCCTAACAACCAGAGACGGGGCAAGCAGGTCATGGAAGGACCTATACTCTTTTTTTATTTTAATTTAAATACAATTAGCCAACACAGAGTCCATCATTAGCTTCAGACATAGAGTTCGGTAATTCATCAGGACCTATTGATTAATGGCCCTATTTGAGTGTCACATGGCCTTAGGGGCCGGCAGAGCTCGTTTTCCATGTTGGATTTCTCTCTCATCCCGTCGAGGTGACTTAAAAATTCTTCCATTGGCCTGTAGTGGGCTGAATAACGGCCCCCAAAAGGTGACCAGTTCTCATCCCCAGAACCGATGAACGTTACCCCATATGGCAAAAGGGGGCTTTGCAAGAATAAGTCAGCAATCTTGATGCAGGATCTTATTCTGGATTGTCTGGTGATCCCCACGTAATAAACAGAGACACTAATAGATAAATAAATAATAAAGAAAAGGGTCTTTGAGATTTTAATTATTTATTTGAGAGAGAGAGAGAGCATGAGAAGACAGAGGGTCAGAAGGAGAAGCAAACTCCCCGCTGAGCAGGGAGCCCGACTCAGGATTTGAGCCCGGGACTCAGGGATCATGACCTGAGCTGAAGGCAGTCCTTTAACCCACAGAGCCACCCAGAGACAAGGGTCTTTATAAGAGAGACGCAGGAGATTCAGTCAGAGGATCTACGTGGCCACAAAAGCCAAGAATCAAACTCGGCAGCTGAAGCCAAAGAAGGGGCGTGGGCTCCAGAAGCTGGCAGAGGCAAGGGACAGAAGCTTCCAGAAGGAACACTGCCCTACCAACTCACTGGCCTTAGTCCATAAGACTCATTTCAGACTTCTGATCTTGGTAACTTATAAAAGAATAAATGTGTTTTTGGTTTTTTTTAAGATTTTATTTATTTGACAGAGAGATATCACAAGTAGGCAGAGAGGCGGGCAGAGAGAGAGGAGGAAGCAGGCTCCTTACTGAGCAGAGAGCCCAATGCGGGCCTCCATCCCAGGACCCTGAGATCATGACGTGAGCTGAAGGCAGAGGCTTTAACCCACTGAGCCACCCAGGCACCCTAAATGTGTTGTTTTAAGCCGTAAGGTCTGTGGTCGTTTGTTACAGAGCATGAGATACGTGTCCTGGTTCCGTAAGCTGCACATCATACTCCCAGTGGGTGGGGGTGACATCCACCTTTCTCTCCTGCCTTGGCTCACACCACACTCCACCCACAGAACTTACGCTCCAAGGCACCTTCATTCCTAACTCTTCCCACAGGAGGCTGGATCGTTGACAACCCCCGTGCTTTGGCACATGCCACAGTCTCGGACGGGAGCCTGGTGTGCCCTCATCTCTGCTGGAAAGAATTTGCTGCTCAGGCACACCCCAGGGGCGATGCCACTACCTCTTTCCAGCCTTCTGTGCAAAGGTCAGCCACTTGGCACTCTGTCACCACATGGTATCTGACACAAAGGTCTTCGGCGAGGATAACCTTTTCACAGTAACTTTATTAACGTGACTGTTCGCCTTCACCATCTCTGTAACCCCGTGTGTGTGAGGCCAGAACAGAAAGGAACCCTAACAGTGGGGAGAGGGGCTCCAAGCTAGACAGAGGTGTCGCCCTTCCACTTGGCCAACAAAGAGGAGGCCCACGAGAAAGGAAGCATGACTGCCCGCTCAGCCCCGGAAGAGAGGATCAGAGAAAGGAGGCAGAATTTGAAACACCAGCCTCTTCATGCAGGCGAACCAAGAAGGACCTCCATCACTCCCAAAGTGTTCAAAAGGCTTGCAGGGTCTGCTGGGCGTCACCTACAGGTCTGTGGTTGTTAGAATAGTACTTGTCAAAGTGTAGCCCCCAAACGAGCAGCATCCACATCACCTAGTGTTAGAAACGGAATGTCTGTGTCCTGCAGAATTTCCTGTGTCAGAGTCCTAATCCCCAGTGTTATGGTATCTAGAGGTGGGGCCTTTGAGAGGTAATTAGGTCATGAGGGTAAAACCTTCCTGAACCTGGAAAGAAGAAGCCAGAGAGCCAGACCCTCTCCTTCTACCAGATGAAAACACAACAGGACATCAGCAATTCATAACCCAAAAGAGGGCTCTCATGAGACCTGATGATGCAAACACCCTGACCTTGAACCTCCAGCCTCCAAAACTGGCACCTTGTTATAGCAGCCCAAACTGACTAAGACACTGGGAACATACCAGAAACATAAATTCCCGGCCCGACCTGACCCCACACACTAATACATCAGGAACCTTAGTGGTGAAGCCCAATAATCTGCTTTAAGAAGACCTCTAGGTGTTCTGACACCTGCTAAAGTTTGAGAACCACTCTCTTAGAGGCAGGAGAAACCCAAAGAATGTCTAAAGGCAGATGCCAGGGAGTGGCCTCTGTCTCTGTATTTGTCTGCATGGGCTGCCATAGAAAGCACCAAGACTGCTGGGCTCGAACATCAGGTATCTGTGTTCTTATGGTTTCTGGAGGCTGGAAGGCTGACCTCAAGGTGTAGGCACCACTGGCTTCCTCAGGGGCCTCTCTCCTTGGCTTGTGGATGGCTGCCTTCTTGCTGTGTCCTCATATGGTCTTCCTCTGTACATGTCCGCATCCTGACTTCCTCTTCTTATAAGGACACTAGTCACATTAGATTACTGCCCACCCTAAGGACCTCATTTTAACTCAATTACCTCTTTAAATACCTTATCTCCAAATATGGTTCTATTCCAAGTACTGGGAGGAAGGGGGCAAGGACTTCAACCTATGAATTTAGAGGAATACAATTTAGCCCTTAATATCCCCTAAGAATTAAAAATATGCCATGAGAACACCTGTAATTTGCCTGCCAATGAGAAGTGACTCGTACATAAGGGATTGACAGAGTGATGATCTCTTCTTCACCATCATCACCACCATCATGTGAAAAAGACACAACTTCCCAGCTAGAAGGTGGGATTCTGAGGGGAGCCCAAGATATTGATCCCCTCCGTGCTCACGGCTCCTGGAACCGGGACCAAGCTCATCACCTCCAGCCCCCGCAGCTGTCACACCTTTACTGCTGTGTGCTCTACAAATGTCATCATTCTCCATGGAGGTGGTGATGTGGAAATGGCAAGATATTAATAGTAACCACCACCTATGACTACTGAGAGGAATACATGGAGTTCATGTGCAAATCAGCTGGCACAGAGGCCACAGCCACACAGGAGTATGCCCAACCACTGTATATATGGCTCATTGCCATCATCACCATGTCACCAACATGTCATCCTCATCCTCGTCATCGGCACTGTCATCATCATGAACACTGCCATCATCACTACTGTCATCCTCATCCTCACTATCATCAGGAACACTGTCATCTTCATCCTCACCATTCTTATCTTTGCCATCATCTACTTCATCATTGTCATCAACATTATCATTACCGTCATCATGAACACTGTCATCATCGACACTGTCATCCTCATCCTTGTCCTCATCACCATCACTATCGTCAGGAACACTGTCATCTTCATCCTTGTCATCCTCATCCTCGTCATCCTCATCCTCACTATCATCATCATTATCAACATTGTCATTGTCATTATCATGAATGCTGTCATCAACATTGTCATCCTCACCATTACCAACACCAACATCATCATTGTCATCACTGCTCTCATCAATATCACTGTCACCAACATTGTCATTGTCATCATGAGCACTCTCATCAACATTGTGATCGTTGCTATCACCAACATCATCAACATCATGGTCATCATTACTGCACTCATCGATATTGTCCTCATCAACATCATCATTATCATCATCGAGACTGTCATTGCCATCATCACGAGCACTGTCATTAACACAATCATCATCGCCATTACCAACATCGTCATCATCACTGCCCTCATCAATATTGTCATCATCATTGTCATCATACTAAGAG
Source organism: Spilogale gracilis (assembly GCA_004023965.1). Classification (NCBI taxonomy): domain Eukaryota; kingdom Metazoa; phylum Chordata; class Mammalia; order Carnivora; family Mephitidae; genus Spilogale; species Spilogale gracilis. The sequence continues at coordinate 27,776 of PITA01008058.1, read as the reverse complement.
CACCAGAGTGAGCTCCTTGCCAGGAAACATGTCGAGGACACAACACACATAACTGACCTCCTAGGGGCTCCATACAGAGACTCTGAGAACTCAATTAACTTCCTGAAAGTACACAGACACACTTTAAGCTGCTTTTCTCCATCCCTTAAAGGTCCAAAATGGAACAGAGACCAAGGGGTCCTCCAAGGGGAATCCAGAATAAATCTTAAACCATGATTCTCAGCCTTGACCATACCTAAAACCACCAAACCTCTGGTGCCCAGCCCCACCCAGGTCTAATCTAACTGGTCTGCATGTAGCCTGGGTATTGGGATGTTTCAATCCCCCCCCAACAAGTGATTCCAGAGTTTGGGCAAAGCTGAGAGCCCTGCTCTGAAGCTGGCTGCCATCTCGGGAGTGGGTATTTTCTGTAGCAATCAATAAGAGGCTGTGTCTCTTGGTTGAAATTTAACATCCTGGGTTTTAATCCTTCTGGAATCCAACTGGTTTAAGAGATGAAAAAGAAAAAAAATCTAAACAGCACCCCAAGGAGTAAAAATCCTGGGGAATGATAAGGTGTGGCATAAAAGGGGAGGAACAGAATTTTTCTAGGAAATTGGGCCCCATGAAAGCAAATGCCTCAGCTAAAAATACCTTGCCCAATTTCTCTTGGCAAATGGATCCCACATGCTGAAATAATGAAGACAGAGGCTGGGTGTCAGTCAGCCACCCTCTCAGCTTCTGAGGTCTTCACCCAGCCTGGCCTCTGCCAGCAACCAGGGGAGAATGGCAGAATTACAGAAGCATCAAGAGATTTAATTAGAGAATCTTCAAATTGGAAGAGACATTGAAAATCATTTGGTGGGATCCCCTACTCAGAGAAGGAAGCTCCTTGATAAAAGCCTTGCTCTTTCTGCCTCTTGTCTAGAACCTCTTTCTAATCAGCCTATTGCAATTTTAAGTGGCACCAGTGGTTAGGAGGAGAGCTGCCTCCTCCACGCAGCCTCTGGGTTCTGCCCCAAGGCCACATGGGCCAAAATTAATCCTTTTATGTGAAACACCTGAAAATGTTTAATGACCCTTCTTCCCACCCACCCACCCAACACACACAGGCCTCTCTGGCAACTTCTCTGCTCCCTTAATTTTTGTTCACAGACAAAAGACAGCAGGTCTCCATCCTCTGCATGTACTTGAACTTGTTATTGTTCATTCTTGTCTGTGAAACGGTCTACTAAGCACATTCCCTGAATGAGATCTGACCCCTCTGGATGGGGGCCATCACTGGCTTTCACCTACAAGCCTCTGTTTTAGTCCACTCGGGCTGCCAGTGCAGAATATCACAAACTGGTAGCTTCAACATGAAACATTTATTTCTCATAGTTCTGGAGTCTGGGAAGTCCAAGATCAAGGCACCCACAGATTCCACGTCTGAGGAGGACCCACTTTCTGGATCACTCAGAGCCATCTTCTCACTGTGTCCTCATATGGTGGAAGGGACAAAGGAGCTCTCTGGTGTTGCTTTTATAAGGGCACTAATCCCATTCATAGGGGCTCTATCCTCATGACCTAATCACCTCCCAAAGGCTGCCAGCTCCAACATCACCATACTGGGGAATTAACTTTCAACATCTGGATTGAGGCACGGGGGCAGGCGTGCGGAGGTGGGGAGAAGAGCATGCTGTCTCTAGGAGTCATCCAGGGCTGGCTCTAACACACCAGCTCCTGAGGCACAGTGCCTTTCATTCTCCCACCCTATGGACTCTGGAACTAGCAGCAAGGGGCATGACTTCTCCCTTGCTTTGATGGTACTTTACTACATCCTGGTGCTTAGGACATAAAAACAAATTTTAAGCCATCCCCTCTGCCTTCAAGCATGATCTACTGGGAGAGTAAAGACGTGCATATATGAAACTGGAAAATCCAAGTGCCATACATCTGTGGCTGGAACAACCTGTTTGTTTCTCCTCCCCTTCCTTGGAGATCTGCAGCTTTGATCCCTGCCTTCCACACTCCCAGGTAGGCGATCCCCTAGATAGCTGTATCCAGTCGCTCCTCCCAAAGGTGGGAGCTCCTGCCCAAGCCATCACCACCCATGAACTCATCCTGGGTCTCCATCCAGGTCCCTTGCTCCTACTGGGCACTGTGCGCCAGATTCATGGTCTAAGGTGAGTGCAACAATGGAGATACAAGGATGGACTCTAGCCTTACCCTCTATGGATGAATACCCAGGGGTGCCTGAGTGGCTCAGTCAGTCGAAGTCAAGCCAGCTCTTGACTTTGGTTCAGGTCATGATCTCAGGGTCAAAGGATCAAGCCCCAAGTCTGGTTTCATGCTCAGCAGGGAGTCTTCTTGAGATTCTCCCTCTTCCTCTGCCCCTCCCCCTGCCTGTGCATGTACATCTTCTCTTTCTTCAAAAAAGTAAATCTTGGAGTGTCTGGGTGGCTGTCATTAAGCGTCTGCCTTTGGCTCAGGTCATGATCCCAGGGTCCCGAGATCAAGCCCTGCATTGGGCTCCCTACTCGGCAGGAAGCCTGCTTCTCCCTCTCTCACTCCCCCTGCTTGTTTTCCCCCTCAAGCTGTTCTTCTCTCTGTCAAATAAATAAATAAATAAAATCTTTAAAAAATAATAATAAGCAAATCTTTAAGGAAAACAAAGAGAAAAGAGAAAAGACCATTCCCCACCCCCCAGGCTTTCAAGGTAAGCTTCTGTATGTGTCCTTTCTGCTTCAACTGTTTTCAACTCGTCAAGGCCCAGCATAAATATAATCCTCTCCAGGAACGGTTTTCCCAAGCCTCCAAAGTAGATAGGAGGGCTTTACTCAAGCCCCTGTGGCCTCGTCCCGAGACCTCTCCTCATAGTACTTACCATATTTATCTGTAACTTTCCTGTATGTGCAACTCTCAGCAAACAGAGAGCTCCTTGGGGACAGATCCATGCCTCATTCACCCCTGTATCCCTGGCCCACAGCAAGGGGCTTGGCATACAAAAGGTGGCATATAAATATTTGTTGAATAGAATCAACTTGTAAGCTAGCATTATCAAAGCTTCCTGAAGGAAAGTGTACTTAAGCTAAGCCTTATCATGCTAATTCAAAACCGTGGAAGAGTTCATGGAGCGTGAAGAGTTCACTTTTGGCCCGGGATCAGCCTCACACCTTGGGAATTCCGAGGGCTGCGAACAGCTTCAGATCTGGTGAAAAGCAAATGCTCCTGTTGACACAGCTCATGGGGAGTCAGCCTTGCAGCCCCTGAGGGCCTGGCCCCATGTTCCATATCGAGAAAGAGGCACCGAGGGCGGGCACCTCTCCCCAAGGAGGGACCTTTGCGGGGCTGAGCTTATGTCTGCTCAAGCGCAGCCTGTATCTGGAGGAAGTGATGAGTGATGACAAATCCCCGCTCAGTTCCCGGGTATTTGCAATTGCAGGACACCAGGGAAGCAGTGGGGGAAGGCGACCCTCTCGGGTTCTGTGCAGAAAGAGCCAGGCTGGCAGTCCAGCATAGCCATGTCATGTGGGTCTTGCAGGAGTGAGACAGCCTATCCACGCTCAGGATGCCGGGGGAGACGGGGATCCGTGAAACCCAGGCATGACACAGAGTTCGCCCATGACAACATAATCCCTCCTCTGGAAAAATTCCAAGTACCCCTAAAATGCACAGTGGGACCTGCACGAGACAAGCTGAGGCCTCTGACATTCTCCTGGTGTTTTCCTACTACAGACCCACTTCCAGCTTCCCCATCATGGATGGGAAGAACAGGGGCTCTTTCCCAAGGATGCCAAAGGGAGCACTGGCTGAATAAGCTGATGTAAAAAGCCACACTAAATCCATAAAGAGTGGTGGAAAAGTACAGTGCAGAAGCCCTCCAAAAACCCTATCAGATCTCCAGCTTAAAACAGTAAATTATATTGATAAGTTGTTTCCATTTTCACTTCTACTTTTTCCCCCTTTGATAAATGGGCAGCGAAGGACTGGCTGTGCTGGGAAAATGTGCTCGCCTTTGGAGAAGAAAAATTCATTAGCTAATCCACCTACTTGGAGAATTTATTTCCAAGGCTGAACTTTGGGGAGGTTTTATAATGCATGCCTTGACTAATGGGAAGCATGAATCTGTTCCAGATGGTTAATTACTTTTTATCATTCCTTTTAATAATAGTTAAGAATAATAAGGCAACGGGTGTGAAAAATGAGAAACGCAAAAGGAATTAAATTGAAGTATCCTGCACCCACTTCCCAAAAAAGGACACGCTGAAGTTGTACAGAGCACCCTAAGAAAAACAGGTTTTAAAGCGAGTGGAAGTCACAGATGACAAACCAAGTAAAAGAAACTAATTTCTACGCTAACCAAATAACGACCCAGAAGTGACTAATGAGAGGCCACCCAACCATCCCTGCAGGGATGCCACTGAAGGAACTGCTCTGGGGCCTCCAGTTAGGGAGCCTCTAGACAAACTCCTCCCACCCTGTTCACTAGCTCCAGGAGAGAAATCTACACCCGCGCAGGAAATCTGCACTCAGCTCAGGGCCTGGGAGGACAGGACCCCTACCAACCAGGCTGGTTTCTCTCCCACCTGGCTTACTTCCTACCTCACCCCAGATAACAGCAAGCTGAAATAGACCAACACTGAAATATACTAAGACGCGGTGAGCCCTAGCAAGCCCCCCAGCCAGCGGGTCCCTCAACTGAAATGCCTTCTCCAGGCCTGAGAAAAGTCCCAGTCAACCTTCCTGTCTCCATTGAGGAGCTCTCTTCCCTAGGGGGAGAATGCCTCCCCTCTGAGTCCCAAGCATTTAGGCAGAGGGACTGGGATTGTAGGTGTGAGGTCTACATACATACTCTGTCCCCGCAGGAACCCGGAAACCCCTTTAGAGTGGGCAGCAATTACCAGACTTTTGATCTTGGCCCCTCCAGCCTTGGCTTGAGTCTTAGCACCGGATCAATAAATATTGTGCTGAATGGGCAAGCGAAATAGAAAGGAATCCATTGACAAAATGTTCTAACTTGAACACGTCTGTGATTCCAGATTCATCCCACTTGCTGCCATTGCCTCTCACAGCTGCTATCCGCTGGCCGTGAGCACAACCTTCTCTTGGCAGGAGGGCCACAGACAGACATGTGGACACGTTCTCTTGGGGAAGCTCGGCTTTGAAACCAGACCCAGAATCTTCTCAGATGGGCAACAGGACGTGATTCAGTGAAAGCAGCATTGGACCTATCTCATTTCCTGTTTCTGGCTTGATGGGTGACTCGGCGCCACAAACAACTCCCCTGGGCTTTGGTTTCCCCCTCTGTATGCACGAACGTGGGGTGCATGCCCGCCAGAGAGAGCCCAGAACAATCCACAGGGCCATGGGAAGACCACACAGCTCACAGTCCCATATCCAAAACCTTGCACTGAGCTCAGTTTCCGAATCAGAATTTAGGGGAGTTGCCTATATGACCTAATACTCTTTGGGGGGCCCAGGTCAGCACCCCGAATGAACACATGCCTATTCCTCCAGTATACACTGTAAACATAGGTATACTAAATGGGATAAACCTATATCATAAAGAGCCCTATATTCTGATAGAGTTAGACTTTACCACCTTTTTTTTTTTTTTAAAGATTTTATTTATTTGACAGAGAGAAACACAGCCAGAGAGGGAACACAAGCAGGGGGAGTGAAAAAGGGAGAAGCAGGCTTCCCGCCGAGCGGGGAGCCTGACGTGGGGCTCGATCCCAGGTCTCCAGGATGATGACCTGAGCAGTCGCTTAACCAACTGAGCCACCCAGGCGCCCCTTTACTACCTTTTAAAAAAATTATTATTAAAGACTTCATTTCTAAGACTAGACTTTCAGGGATCATTTCTGTAGTTTGCTACCGAAGAAGTTTCTATGACCCAGCAATTGAACTACTGGGTATTTGCCCCAAAGATACACATGTAGTGATCAAAGGGGCACATGCATCCCAATGTTTACAGCAGCAATGTCCACAATAGCCAAACTATGGAAAAAGCCTAAATGTCCATCAACAGATGAATGGATATATATGTGGGGGGGGGTGTGCAATGTGGAGGGAACGGGAGGCTATTACGCACAGTGAAATAAGTTAATCCGAGAAAGACAATTTATCGTATGATCTCACTGATATGAGGAATTTGAGAAACAAGACAGAATCATAAGGGAAGGGAGGGAAAAACAAAACAAGATGAAACTACAGAGGGAGATAAACCATAAGAGACTCTTAGTCTCAAGAAACAAACTGAGCGTTGCTGGGGGGTAAGGGGGTAGGGAGAGAGTGCTGGGTTATGGACACTGGGAAGGGTGTGTACTATGGGGAGTGCTGTGAACTATGTAAGACTGATGAAGCAGAGACACCTGTACCCATGAAGTAAATAATACACTATATGTTAATTTTGAAAAATTAAAATTAAGATAAAAAATAGGAAAATAAAGAAAAATAAAGAAGGAATTAGCATTTGAATCAGTAAATATATATATATATATATTTCATTTTTTTTAAAGATTTTATTTATTTATTTGACAGAGAGAAACACAGCCAGAGAGGGAACACAAGCAGGGGGAGTGAGAGAGGGAGAGGCAGGCTTCCCACCGAGCAGGGAGCTCGATGTGGGACTTGATCCCAGGTCTCCGGGATCATGACCTGAGCCGAAGGCAGTCGCTTAACCAACTGAGCCACCCAGGCGCCCCTGTATATCTCATTTCTTAGAGCAGTTTTACTTTTTAGAGCAGGTTCAGAGCAAGACTGAGAGGAAGGCCCAGCAGTTTCCTGTATTTCCCCTGCCCGCACACAGGCATATCTTCCCCAACACTCAACACCCACCACATCTGCTAGAATCAATGAACCTCCATTGACACATCAGTATTGCCCAACCCCCATCCTTTTCATTAGGGCTCATGCTTGGTGTTGCAAGTTCTATGGGTGTGGATACCATCCTTTTTTGTTTGAGTTTCAGAACTGCAGATAAAAGATTACAAGCCTGGATAACTCAGTCGGTTGAGAGTCGGACTCTTGGTTTGCGCTCAGGTCATGATCTCAGGGTCACAAGACAGAGCTCAGGCAAGAGTCTGCTTGAGATTCTCCCTCCCTCTCCCTCCACCCCTTCCTCCACTCCCATGCCCTCTCTTTCTCTGTCTCTCAAAGAAGTAAATAAATCTTTAAAAAAACAAAAAAGATAACAAAGCCTATACTACAACTTCTGTGACAGTAATGCTTATTGACCTGAAAACCAGACAGGATACTGCATCGAACCACATGTAATACACACACTCGTAGTGCCATTCCCACTGGGGATTGTCACAGGTGGTAAAAAAAAAAAAAAAAAAAAAAAAAAATGCAGTGCCCTGAGTGAGCCCAGCACCTCTCCACAGCCCAGAGGATGCAACACTCACAGGGACCTGATCAAAGCCCGACACTGAACACGCCATTACATGTGCCCACGCACGACCTCACAGATTCTAGAGCACAGCTTGAACAAAACCAGCCTCCATAAAACAGGTGAGAGACTTAACAGGTTTTTTTGCAGCGCACGTGCGGATGACGATGAGAGTAAGGCAGGCACAAGCTAACAACCAAGCGGGGGAAGCAAACCCTGTTCCCCGATGGGAGCTTGCGTGCAGCCACCACAGGAGGTAGAAACAGTGCTGATCTGACACAGATCAGGTAAGAAGAAAAGGAATTAGCAGGAATAGAACTGGAATCCGTGGGAGTGAAGCCACTCTCATCACAGTGACCCATACCTGAGATAGATGGCGCCATGAGTGATTAGCTAAGCACAGAGGGAGACCATTGCGCTCATGGAAACATACAGACGCTGACGAGGAATCACCACGGTGTCTTCAGTGATACTTAACATCGAACTAGACACAATGCAAGGGCCTTCCAAACTTCCCCAAACCGCATGGCAAACATTTTGATTCTTGAGGCACCTGTGTGGCTCAGTCAGTTAAGCATCTGCCTTTGGCTTAGGTCATGATCCTGGGGTCCTGGGATGGAGTCTGCTTGACCCTCTCCTTCTGTCCCCCGCCCCCTGCTCCTGTGCTGTCTCGTGCTCTCTCAAATAAAATCTTAAAAAAAATTTTTTTATTCTCTTTTATGATTTCTTCATAGAGAAAGGTAAGAAACCCTGTTAGAGACACTTAGTCTTCTGACAGCAGCAAGACCAACCTAACTATCACACACAAAACAGTTTGCCCACAAATTAAATGCACTTCTTTCTCAGCAAATGCCTTTGGAAAATGCACTGAAAACAGTGGTGACAATCTAAAGAGAGAAACCTGAGAAGATGCGTGCAGTGGGAGCTTTGCTATGCTCTGGGGTCAGGACTTCTCAGCACCGTATGTGCTTGATTCTGTCTCCGTAAGGACACACCATTGTGCGTGAGTGTCTGTGTGCACGCGCACATGCGTATGTGTGTCCAATTAACAAAAGATGAACAGTAAATTCATATTCCAAACTAAATGAAAACTTTGTTCCAGAAGGAAACTCAGCGTTGCTCCTGATGGAATGGCAGCTTTGCCTGAAATAAAAACAGGGTTGAGGGCTAGGTGACAGAGACAGCGGCGCGAGGAAAATCGCTTACTGCGCCACTCCCGGCCAGTGACTATAGCAAAGGGCACCAGGGACTCCAGAACATCAATTATAAAAACACGCAATCTTTAAAAGGGAGGCATATCTCTATCAAACTTCTTCAATGAGATGGGCAGTGACCTGAATGTTTTGGAACACCCGGACATCTCCTGGTTATCTTGCATCAAAGAACTTTTGATGAGCTGCAAATTTAAAATTTAATGAGGCATTATTATTGTTTTAAAGTTCAAAATTGTGATGGCCTATTCTTGGATGGCAGGTGACGATCAAAAGCATATGGCCCCAGCAGATATTTTCAGGAAAAATAAATACGCTTAATTTGTTCCCTCCAGGTAAAGATGACATTTTAACAATGAATGAGGATGCAATGTTTTCCAAAAAAAAAACCCCAAAAAACAAAAAAACACCTTGTACCATTGGAGAGGCATTTTGAAAATGGATGTTTGGAAATGTTTCCATGATTAATGATTTGTGGCTGAAAATGCTGTAATTCAATTTATAAAAACTCCTATCTGCATACTTCAAAAACTTGGAAACGGATTTTTCTAGTCTTTTAAATGTCTTCCAAAGAAGAATTTCAGTGGGCTTTGAACCCATTTGTTAAAAATACTGAAATGCAGCACATTTCAGCTAGTATTCAAGAACAAGGGACTGACATCCTGAGAAATGAAAATTTACCAGCTGAATTTCAACAAAAAGCTCTGCATAACACATGGATGGGACTGAAAAATGAGCATCGTAATTCAGTAAATACCACCACCGAGGAACCTCTCCCACTCGAATCTACATTGTCTCTTTGAGGTATGTCTGCAGCTACTGAAACCAAAAATAAGTGAATTACAACCAGACATCTGAGTTACCGTATCACAAAGTACTAAGTCAGGATTTTGAAGACAATAAAACATATCCACTAACACCACTCTCGTTGAAACTAGGACTAGTAATGATATTTTAATGACAGCATAAAGGTTTTCTGTGCTATTAAATCAAATATGATGAAAACTGTTTTTCAAGCAGTGCTTGTTTCACCTTACATCTCATGCTTTCACGGCCAATCCATCAGCACTGTGAGCCACCACATAATTTATAAGTAAACAAATATACCAGTATTAGAGATGTGAGCTCAAAAATTTTCACTAATAGGGTATATGATCAAAAAAAGGTTAGTGCCCCCAACCTGTTAAGAGACCACCGTGTGTCTCACAAAATTAACGAAAGGAAAAATAAATATGAGACTGCTTTTATAGAAGCACAGAGTGCCAAAGAAACGCAAAGCATTATAAATAAAGAGGTCCAGGGGCACCTGGGTGGCTCAGTTGTTTAGTGTCTGCCTTCGTCTCAGGTCATGATCCCGGGGTCCCAGGATCAAGCCCCAGATAGGTCTCCCTGCTCGGTGGGAAGACTGCTTCTCCCTCTCTCACTCCCCCTGCTTGTTTTCTCTTTCTCTCTCACTGTGTTTCTGTCAAATAAATAAATAAAATCTTTTATAAAAATTTTAAAAAGAGGTCTAAACTAAAATGAACTGCTATTATGTCTGACCCCACTGGTGAAAAATCTGAGCTATTCTGGCCTCATCCACGCTAAAGATGTCCAAAGTTTAGTCTTTTAAAAAAAAAAAAAGTTTTTTAAATTTATTTATTTTAAAGATTTTATTTATTTATTTGACAGAGAGAGATCACAAATAGGCAGACAGGCAGGCAGAGAGAGAGGGGGAAGCAGGCTCCCCGCTGAACAAAGAGCCCGATGCAGGCCTCTATCCCAGGACCCTGAGATCATGACCTGAGCTAAAGGTAGAGGCTTAACATTCTGAATCACCCAGGAGCTCCATGATTTTATTTATTTTGAGAGAGAGCATGAGCAGGGGTAGGGGCAGGGACAGAGGGAGAAGCAGACTCCCCGCTGAGCAGGGAGCCTGACTCAGGACTCCATCCCAGGACCTCAGATCATGAGCTAAGCCGAAGGCAAATGCTTCGCCGACTGAACCACCCAGATGCCCCTCCGATATTCATTTTAACATGGCTCTGTTAGAACAAGGAAATCTGTAACAGGTGCTGTTATTTGAAGATGGACCTTAAGAATTTATTAGAATAGGGCATGGACCTGGCACTATTACCTGTAAGCTTTATTCCCCCACACAGATGAACCTCGAGGTACTCATTCTACTTTTCTTTATTACTTTATTATACAAACAGTATAATGAGGATGGTGATTAGCAGCTCGTGTTTATGGAATTCCTACTAAATGCCAAGCCCAAAGGGAGCATACATTACCTCGACAACACACTCAGAAAGTTCCAGGAAAGTAGAGAGGCAAAGGAGACCCAACTGGTACAGAGTGAAGGATGTTTACTTTCGAGTCAAACCACAAGGGCCCAGAAGACCAGCTCCACTCCGAGTGACCTTCATGTGACAAACGGTCCAAGCTGTCCCCTGTCTGCAAGTGCTACCCCCGGGGGGGCCGGGGGCAGGGGCGGAGACCAGAAGAGCCGAGGGCGTATGGACAGGCCAAGAATGGAGCCTGGGCTGGGGGTGGGGACTGAGCTGCTCATAGTCTTAAGTAGCATTATACCCATTTTACAGATGACCAAACTCAAATAATCCCATGACATAATGAGGATTTGACTTTAAGCCGCATCACAAGAATAACGGAGGTCAAAAAAGGAAAAGCAGTCAGTCCTGTTTTCACCATAAGAAGTCATCAAACATCCTCCCTTCTGCATGCCCTTGCAGGTTCTGTTTATTACAAACAAACCTTGATTTTATGTATAAATCGCAGAGCACAGAACAGCGGACATTCAGCTTGTTTTCACTTATATCATAAAAGCTCGTCAGCTCAGACAGATACACGCTTCTACGCGGTTTTCGTAATTATAACCTAATGATGGACTGGGATTCCATATTCCATTATTTAAGTCACTGCCCTTTTCCTCTGGGTCCTCATGGTTGCTTCTGAATTCTTTTTTTTTTTTTTTAAGATTTTATTTATTTGACAGAGAGAAATACAGCCAGAGAGGGAACACAAGCAGGGGGAGCAAGAGAGGGAGAAGCAGGCCTCCTGCCGAGCAGGGAGCCCGATGTGGGACTCGATCCCAGGTCTCTAGGATCATGACCTGAGCCAAAGGCAGTCGCTTAACCAACTGAGCCACCCAGGCACCCCTGCTTCTGAATTCTTAATAGGAAAACCAATGAGACTATCAGCACTTTCACGCATGTGGTATTTTTTTTTCTTTCAGACCGACCGCCCGCCCTAGGATAAATCCCCAGAAGGGAGATTACCAGTTCAGAAGGTATGAAATATTTTTATGGCTCATGATCTGTACTTCCACACGGCTTTCCAAAAGTGTGACTTGGAATTTACAAGGCCACCAGCAAGCTGGCAGCCCATGGGTCCTTGGCAGCACCTCAAGCACACGGGGAGCGAGGATTTCTTTGCAAACATTCTCCTCTCTGCAGACTTCACGATACTTGCTAGCCTTCTCTTAAACCAGGTTCCCCTGGTTTTATGGAGTGTTTTGTTTTTGTTTTTGTTTTTATGGAGTGTTTTGTTTTATTTTTTGTGTGTGTGTCAAAATTTCCATCTCCAGAAAGCTAATTTGAAATACTACTTTGCACATGGGTTTCCCTTTAATTATCTCCAGCCTCTGCCCATCAGAGAGCCAGAACATCGAGACCCCCAACCAGTTCAGTCCACAGTGTGCACAGAACTGTTCCCCTTCAGGGACTCAGAGCAAGAAGCCGCACGCAAGCCCAAGGGTCCCCACTCCTTCGTGGCAAAGCCCTGTTACACCAACCGCACCCCAGCCTGGTGACGCTTATCCTTCCCTCTGCCTCCTCCCTTCCAGCCCAAGGACAGGAATTTGCTTAGAGTGTCACAGTTAACATCAGCTTCTTCAGACCTGTGCCCTCCTCTCTACCCTGGGGGCAGGCGGTGCCGAGCAAAAATGGCCCTGAAGTGTGCTTCACAAAATCAAGATGCTTTTTAAATAGTTTGCCTTTTTAGCACAATTGTTAGCATAGCCCCCGCAAGATCCAAGCGTGTGTTCCATCAGAAAAGCCCACAGATCTCAGGCACGTTATTTGCAGGCTGTGACAAAGGTTCCACAGAGTAGGGGGGTGGAAGACGAAAAGCACGGGGTGCCCCAGAATGAGGATGTAATTACGGAACTGTTTGTTGTCGGTGAGCCAATAAACCACACAAACACATGGCGGGGCATTTGGGAGTGTCTAAGGTGTGGCTGTGTGACACAGATTAATGGCCTTTCCTTAGAAATACCCATTTCGCCATGGGGGTCCTTCTCAAAGGGAAGGTGGTGTAGTTGGTTGAGTTCTAATCCAACTTCAGGCCACGTTCAGGCGCCCTGTCTCTGTCTTCATTCTGAGATCATGCCCGCCAAGCTCGTACACAATCGTTTATTCCTTACCTTGGCATCTCTCTTGTCCCCATTTTACACACGGGGACAAAGAGGCAGAGCAACCCGCTCCAGGTCACATGGCTAATAAAAGGCGGAGTTAAAGTCCAAACTGAGGTCTGCATGACTCCAACGTCTCAGCTCCTGACCACCGAGCTTTTTGTCTCCCTTAAAAGAATGAACAAGCCACAAAATAAAATGCTACGGTTTTGGAAGCTGCGAGTGGCTGGCGGTGCCCAGGCATGCAGACAATGGCAAGCTTTCTGCCTCACGATGACAGACCCACAGTGGGGCTGAGCACGTGGGAGCCAAGGACGGTGTCTTAAACCAGAACAGCTCCGAGGAAGGCCAATGTGCTCTGAGTCGGGTGGTGGGGGCGGGGCCCCAGAGTGGGGGCTGGGGGAGGGGACTGAGACCCTCAAAGAGGAGACTGGATGGAAGACCCCAAAGGTGGATGGTCAGGAAAAGTCAGAGGACTCCCAGGGAGATAGACACACAGAAGGTAAGGCTTTGATACCAACCCCACCACCACCACCCAGAAGAAACCAGGGCAAGCCTCCCATCCCCCATCCTCCCCCAGCTTGAATGGGAAATGCTCTAACAAGCCAGCATCCCCTGCATTTTCTCCTTTCTCTCCCTGCCTGGACCCAAAGTTGGCCTCCAAACCATTGTCTCCCTCTCATAACGACTCCCCAGCACCCCTGTCCTTCCCCTACCTACCCCCCAGCCTCACCCTATCCTGGATCAAAGCTAAAGTCCACGCCTCTGGGCCTGTTTCACTGTGGTTGATCCCTTCCAGAAAGCATCGCACCATTGTATGGACTGTTGGAAATTTCTAGTACCTCAGCTGGGCACTTAATCAGTCCTATACCAGTCCTTTAGGCTCCCTCTCCTACACCCACTGGAGCTGTACCCACGCATCCTGTTTCAGCTGAACGCTGAGCTCCGCACAGAGCCTTGCCTGCCACTTCATTAATTCCATCAGGTTCACCGCCCTTGGCTTCTGGACCTCGACCTTCACAGGAAACCACCTCCAAGTACACCTATGCTGGCACAATTAAGATGGTCCAACACTGTGTTCCATCATCAGGCTGGGAGCTAGATGGGCCAAGACTGATGTGCAGAAATTGATGTCAGTGAAGGGTGCATGTGAGAGCTGATCTAGAAGATTCTCTCCAACCCCTAAGGTTCTGATGGCCTAAGTGGTAGGAAACCACAGACTAAAGAAAGAAGGTGCCACCTGCAACTATCCTCAGTGGCTCTCTTTACCTAGGCTCAACCACATGATTCGATGAACACTGAGCACCTTCCATACCAGGCCCAGCGACATGCACCTTGGGGGTCTTAATAGGGGAATGAACTGGGACCCAATTTCTGCTGCACGTGATAGACACCTGAAGTGATACTGGCTAAAATGAGACACGTGGCCGGCAGTCTTGCTTGACAAAGTCCTCAGAGGCCCTGGTTCTTCCCCACCATCCCTAGCTAGCCGCCCTCTTCATTATGGTCCAAGTTGGCTCAAAATGACATCTGTGTTCCAACCAGTGGTGAGTGGGAAAGAGAAGAGGGACACGTTCTCCTTCCCTGTAAATGTCACGTGGCCCCTCTCTTCCTATCTCTGCAAGCACAGTGCAAGGGTGGCCGGCCACATATCCTGCCTCAAACTCTATCTCCAGGGAAGACGGGTAACTAACAGTCCATATCACCAGGAGTGAAGGACACCAAGAAAGCATGACACCTGTCCCCAAGAAGCTTCCTAACCAAACAACTCTCCCATCAGAGCCCTTATGAGAACAGCCAAACTGAGAAAGTATAATCAGTATCTGAGAATAGGGCTTATCTAAATATAACTGACCATTCCCGCGGTCTCAGCTAAGGAGGCTAGGGCAACACATGTGTCTCTATTCCAGGCTCTTCCCTGGCACTGCTCAGGGGCCCCTTGGTAAGGCTCCAACAGAGTGAGCGTGCTTTTAATGTTCCATTCTTGGAGGGAAAGAAGTGGGAAATGTCACTTCCGTGTAACTGTGAGGCATTCTTTTATTTCAATATGTCCAAGATCCCATAAAACACCCAGATTTAAGAAAACTAAGTTCTAACTCCCAATGACTCCAATGTAATATAGGACAAGGATGACAGCTTATTTTTCATAAATTCTGCAAACAACCACTTCCTGACTCCAGAGTCACTTATCACTTTGTTCTTGAAAAGTAATAATGTGAAAATCATTTTTTCTAGCTACACACAGTATTTCCTAAATGGATGGCTTACACTTCAAAGTGTGAGCTAGTAAAGCTATTTTTAAACCTGTTTGCAGAGCCTAATCACATGGTCCAGCTTGTCTGTATCCCTAGTCTGGGGCCTGGAGTGAAAAAGAACCCTGGGCTTGGTTTGCTGAGCTGCTTCAAACAGGCAGACTCCGTTCCTTACAAATAAAAGGCCAGGGGGTTAAGCTATCACTGGGTTTTCTTGGTAACAGTACTTTGCAGGGCCCTCGGGCACGGAAGGAGAAGGCTTTCCCTATTGGCTATCTATCCTCGCGCAACAAATTACTCCAAAATGTAGCAGCTTCAAGCAACAATTATTATCTCAGTTTCTATGGGTTGGAAATCTGCACAGCTTAGCTCGGTGCCTCTGGCTCAAGGTCTCTCAGGAGGTTCCAATCAAATTGTCAGCTGGGGCTGCTGTCTCATCTGAAGGCTCCACTTGGGAAGAAGGGCAATGCCTTCCGGGCTCACTCACATGTTTGTTGACAGGTCTTCATGGACCTCTGAACAGGGCTGCCTCATGCATGGGTTCTCCCAGATGCACATTCCAAGATGGTGTGCCCCAGATAGTGTAAACACTCACCGAGTGTCCTCGAGGGAGCTGCCTCAGTTCTTGGTCTTGGTCTGTTACTTCCCTAGCAGAATTTTATAACCTAATTTCAGGAGGGTCCTAAGTCACTTCTTCTGTATTATGTTCATGAGAATGAGTCAACGAACAGCCTGACCCACACTCACGGGGAGACGATTACACCCAGGCATAAATATCCTACACAGGGATACCTTGGAAGCTGCCTCCAATTTCCTTGCTAGGACAGGCTTTACTTGCATTGAAAGAAGGGCCTCATTCATTCTTTCACTCGGGACAAAAGCAAACACTGAATCCAGGAGATCCATAGGGCTAGGGGAACCTGTATTCCCTTGATCTTTATATTGAACCCATTAATTTAAAAAAATCCTAGATATAGTTACCTCTCTCCCAATTCCTCACATTCCCTGACCCCACTCCAGAACCAGAGTGAGCCACCTGATTAAGACAGTAGAGAGGAAGTCATTATGTGGCCCCGACCCTTTAGGGCTCTCTCCCTTGCCGTTCCAGCTGCCCAGAGAGAGTGTGGCTGAGTCGCCCTCTGCCACATGGGGTGTGCTCTGTCCCACAGGGAAGCTGTCCAGCTCCAGCTGTGATTGGTGGACAAGTTTAATTGTGGGGTGAAATACTAGGAAATCAACCATGGTCGTGGATTGAAGCCATACCCCTGAGGGGCCAGCTTCTGCCACTAATAAAGCAAATACATTTTTACTCCATTGGCCTGATTCCTGTGCTCATTTCTCAAGTGACTTCAAACTCAGGTCGGATAGAAAGGGCTGCTGACAACTGCCCTCACCGCCCCCAGCCATTCCCCATCACACACGAGGATCCAGTTCACAGCATCTTACAGGTAAACCAACCAGGGGACTGAGACGGGGACAGAGCATGGATAAACACCCCCCAGAATCCCCACACTCTTCCTCAGCCACCAACTATTTATGGAGCCCTCCTATGTGCTAGGCTCTGTGCTGGGGTCTAAAAACTAGAAAGGTTCACGTTCGGCTCCAGGAAAATAATCCAACCTCCCATAGCCTCAATGCCCTCATCTTGAAAATGGGAAGAAAGTAAAATGATGCACATATGTGGGTAGAAAGGATTGGGAAATCGGTCAGCAAATGACAGCTCACCCAGCCACTCAGCAGCCTGGGGGCGGGGAAAGCCCCGGCAGGGGAGGGGGGAGCCTACTGGGGCTACAAATAAGGACAATAAGACTATCCTTACAAGGGCAGGACAAAGATGTGCCTACGATCTGATGAACTGGGGCACTGCTGGTCCTCTCCCATGACAGATGGCCCTACCTCCCACCCTCCACCGCCCCACCGCCCCACCCAAAATGTGCCAATATGCCTGCGCATTGTCAGGGAAGCCTGAGATTCTCTGGGAGTTCTGGCAAGCACTGCATGAAATTCGGCCCAGGCAGGAACAGAGCACGACCAAGAACTGAGGCAGTTCCCTCAAGGACACTCGTTGAGCATGTAACAGAGACAAAAATAGAGCAGGGTATGGATCGTTTCCTTCCCCGGGCTGACTTTCTTTGCTTTTCTCTTTCCGGTGGCTGAGATGATTACGTTTCCCCAGCATGGCCACCGGCTACGGCAGCAGGTGCAGCCTCCGTAAACACCCCCCACAAGTGCTGTGAGCGAGGTCAAGGGCAGGCAGCCCGCTGAGAGCTGGCCTGGATTCCTGGTCTCTGGGTCCTGCTGCTCTGGCTGGGGATTCCCAGCACAGCCCAGAGGAGTCAGCTGGAGATCCAGGA
The DNA here is from genome assembly GCA_004023965.1 of Spilogale gracilis. Classification (NCBI taxonomy): domain Eukaryota; kingdom Metazoa; phylum Chordata; class Mammalia; order Carnivora; family Mephitidae; genus Spilogale; species Spilogale gracilis. The sequence goes on along the minus strand of PITA01008058.1, from coordinate 10,194 downwards.
GCGCGTGGTAGTGGAGGGAAGGCGGGCCTGGCCCTCCCAGGTGGGAGAGCAGGAGCTCTGCAGGCCAGCTGCTGATCACGCGCGGCCTTGAAAGAAGGAAGCAAAAGCCGCCTTGTGGACCAGTGAGTGTGTGTGGTTTGCAGAGCGCCTGAGAAAGCAGGTGACAAGGCGACCAGACCCACACAGCAACCAGGCGCTACTGCTCAAGGTCATGGGCACGGGCCCTGAGACGCATCAGCTGCTTTCTGGCGTATTCTGATCTTGAATCCCGGTTTTCTGCCATTCAGAATAAACTCCCCCAGAGGGAAGTTAGCAATGAAGCATCATCCCCCCTTTAAACCTCAGTGTGGATGAGCTTGTCAGCTCCTTTCCTGAGAGAGCAGATTTGTCAATGCAGAAGAGACAGCGGCGGGTCCCTTGTGCTCAGCCCCTGGGAAGGGCTGAACTAAGTGAAAATTTGCTTTCATTTGATGTAAGATCCACTCTCCTTTGCTGGGAGCCTCCAAGGAGTAATGGAAAAGTAATAAAAGCCTGGCTTTTCAGTAAAAATGGAGGGAAATATATGATGATTCCTTGTCTTATTCTTTGGTGTTTCTGGCTGTATTAGGAATAATTGTGTACAACAGCGGTGCTGCTGAAAGCCTTCCCTTCTCCTCTCCCTCCCCCTGGCAGTACTGGACAAAGATTTCTCATTTCATACATCATTTATTCCAGCGGCAATTCCATCCAAGTCACTTTAGGTCCTTAGCAAACAAAAACAGCAAAATAAAATTATGTTGCTGCCTGAAAACCAGAGATCCCAACTCATGTGGGTGTCTGTGTCGCAAGGTCATAAACCTGGGACAGAGGGTCTGATTCCCAACGTGGGGGCGGGGGAGGGGAGGTCGAAACCCAGAGGAGCGGACTGAATTTTTTTATCGTGACAGGCAAAGGCAAGCCTCCAGGGTCCTCACTGTCCAGGAGATGGCCAGGTACAAAAAGGCATTTCATGCCAAGACGCATCTCCTGGTCCCCAACCTCCGAATCAGCATCCCTAACATTGGGTTTGGTTTCTGAGGAGCGAATAAAAGCAGTCGCGTCCAGTCCTGTTGGTTATCTTTGCAGAAAGAAACACAAAGGTTAATGATCACCATGAAGGAAAGAAACCAAGGTCCATTTCAGAATACCTGACAGGTGCGGCAGGGTAAATTGAGTTATCTTCCTAATATGCAGCCCCCGCCCTTCAACACAGGGTGTGTCCTCCAAGATTAAATGGAATGTCAGCACACACTAGCTCAGAAATCTCTAGTCATGAAAATCACCTGGAAGAGACAGACTGGCACCCAAACTGTAGCCGGGTTGAGGGATTTAAGATATCTGCAGCAAGGAGATAGGCTCCAAAGGCCCTGGGTGAGCATGGACCAGAGTGTGGTCCACAAGGCAAGACCAGCACCCTGGGAGGCATCCAGGGCACACGCAACCTCTGTCCTAGACTGCGGCCATCACACATCGATTCATCCGTCTGGTTCAGGTCCCGGGCTCCCAGAGTCCCCTTCTGATTATTCCTTGGCTTTCCATTTGGTCAACAGAGGGCTCTGTGCGGGTCACACCCACACACACTTTCTAGGCCTCGAAGCAGGGACACCGCTCTTCGCCATTTCATCGAATGCAACCCGGGGTCCACTGCCGTTGAATGTGACTCTCAGTGAATGGGTCCCTCACGTGGGCTCCTCCATCTCTGGGGCCGTCGGGAGGGACCGGTGCAGCTCCATCCTCTCTCTGATACTGCTCCCGGTTCTGCGAACTGGGATGTGTGGAGCGACACTGCCCGCACGCAGCCTCGGCCCCAGGCCTGTGGGCAGACTCCTCTCGCAGCAAGAAAGTGAGTGAGCAGCGAGTGTGTGATCGGGCCGCCAGGGTCCTGGCAGAACCGCAAGGGGTTTTTTTCCTCCCAGTTTTACGGAGACATAACTGACATACATCGCAGCGGAAGTGTAAGGTGTCCTGTTTAACGGCTCACTTGCAACGATTACCGCGGGTCATTCTGTGAGCGCCCATCCTGTCATATAAACACGATAAAAAGCAACAGAATTGTCTTCCTTGGGAAGAGGACTCAGGATTTACTCCAGTCACAGCTCTCCCGCGTGTCACACGGCAAGGCTGGCTGCGGTCATCACACATGCATCGTGCATCCCAAGCCCGGAGTTTGAAAATCCAGCCTTCCTCTGGGGTTGGCGGAGCAGACTCCAGCGCTCGGCACTCAGTTTCCCTTTGGGGATCGCAGAGGGTCACCTACCTCCTAGCGTTTTTGAGGTGACTTGATGACACGTGTGTGAATGTGCAATTCACCCTGGAAATGTACCTGCTCTGTGCGTTTATAACCCCCTTGCCCTCCACTCCTCCAGTTCCTCTGTTTTCTGTGTCTGGGTTCCCTCCGCCCCCGACTGATCTCACTGAAATACAAGATGCCTGGGAGTCATCAGTGGAGGTGGGGCATGCTCTGAAAGGCAGCGCCTGCCCCACTGACCCTGACTGCCAGGGCCCCAAGAGGTGGCTTCATCCTGGCAATGAGATGGGCTGCTTAGAACCAGGGACAAGCAGTATAGTCTGTGGGCACAGCGTGTGGAGGCATCCCCTCAGGGGTTTAGCACACAAACCCTAAAGGGAGCATCAGGCCTCTATTCCTTTGCCTTTACCACCTTGGTCCCATGTCCCAAACTCTTAGCACTGACGAACACCCACCGAGTGTCCAGGGCCTGATGGGTCTCTGTGGCAATCAAGAATTCTCCAAAGTGAATAGTGACTTTGAGCTTAATGCAGGGAATACTGGAATGCTAAAGCCCTCATTTGCCCCAGGAGAGACCAGCCACCCATATCCTACTTCCCCATTATTATGGCCTGAATGTCTGTGTACCCCTCAAATCATATGTTAGAAGCCCTAAGGCAATGGTGGAAGGATGGAGGGGAGGATACAGGTAGGGCTCCCTCCCTCTCCCCTCCTTCCTCTGACCCCAGGAGACAAAGGGAAAGTCTGCTGGGGGCTAGGGAAGCTGAGAAAACTCTTGCTCCCCTGATACTGCTGCCAACTTCCCTCCCTCTTTCTTGAATGTAGGCAGCCTGCCTGGAGCTGTGGCAGCCTTTTTGCAGCAAGGAGGGAGGGAAGCTGATATCCAGCTTCTTTCCATGCAGCCCATTCCTGCATTCCTGGTCATGAGTAAAACAAACCCCAACTGACTTTGCTGTTAGTTGGTACTTTGTGCCTTAAGGATAACAGATCTCAACTGATAAACTATGACTGCACTTTCATTTTAACCAATTACCTCATATTTGGTCATCCAGCGTCGGTCTCATGGGGGTTAGGGAGATGCACAGAGCAGAAGCAACAACAATATTAATGCAAGGAACACCCTCTGCTTTCTCTTCCCAGGTCCAGACCCATGCCATCCTCCGGTCCCTTTACTCCCTGGGCCCCTTATGCATGGCCCCTCCTCCAGCAGCCCTAAGTCATGGCCCCCGCTGGACACGGTGTTCTCAGTGCTGGGTGGGACCCAAAGCCTGCCACGCTCATCCCACTGGCCTCTGGCTCAGTCAGTCTGAGCCCGTCAGAGACACAGGTTGTGGCTCTCGGCTCTATGCCATTTTTCTGCTTCTGCCTGGAGGGTGACCTAAGTGGGCACCTGACCTGCCTTGGGCATAGCTGGTCACAGACACTGAGCTGGATAAGGAGGGTTGGAGGCCCCCCAACTTCTCATGCACCCCATGTCCAAGTAGGGCCCAGCTTCCAGCACAGATTTAACTTGCAGGGTGGAGTGAAGAACCTTTGGAATGTAAACCTGCTCTGCTCTTCTCCTTTAGAGGTACTAGCTTCCAGAGAGAAAGCTGAGAAATAGCACGGCCTGAGGCCAAACCACGCAGCTGCTGAAAGAGCCAGAAACCCTAGAGGACTCTGCGATCAGGCTTGGGCCTCTCAAGCCCTCGCCCCAAGGCTAATGAGGGGACTGGCCTGTCCAGCAGGGCGGGAGGGGCCTCCCAAGTGACTCCTGGGTCAGTGAACAGATTTCTGGCTGCAGAGAGATGTGGAGGCCGGCAGTCCCGTCTGGGCTCTGGGCCGGATTCTTCCCGATTCTCTTGGACATATGCCCGTGATTATAAACTGGCTACATCACCTCTGAGAGTCATGTCTTCACATAGCAGCCCCCAGAGCAGAAAAGAAGGGTAAGTGCAACCCGGACACCCACTGTTGACTTGTCCTTTGCCTCATGAACCAACCAGTCGGGCACAGACGTGCTGGCCAAGTAGCATCAAATAGAGGACGTGGAAAGAAGGAGGAGGATGGCTAAAGGCTGCAAAATGCCCCCAAGACGGCAGGTCCTGATCCCTGGAAGCTGTGAGTGTCAACCTTATTTGGGAAAGGGCTTGCAGCAAACATGATCAAGTTAAGGATATTTTTTTGAGAGAGAGAGAGAGTGAGCAAGACAGCACACACATATACATGAGGTGGGTGGGAGGGAAGGAGAGAGAGAGGGAGAGAGACAATCTCAAGCAGGCTCCACGTTCAGCACAGAACCCGATGTGGGGCTTGATTTCCCAGGACCCTGAGATCACGACCTGGAACTGAAATCAAGAGTCAGATACTTAACAGACTGAGCCCCCCAGGCACCCCCCAAGTTAAGGATCTTGACATGGGGACAATGTTCTGGATTATGCAGGTGGGCCTCGAAAGCAATCACAAGTGTCCTTGTGAGAAGAGGCAGAGGCAGATTTAACTGACCTGTACTGGAGGGGCGAGGAGAAGACAGAGCAGGGGGCGGGGGGACAGGGGACTGTCAAGGAGGGACCGGTGCAGCCACGAGCCAAGGCAAGCTGGCAGCCTCCAGCAGCTGGAAGAGGCAGAGGCTCCCCGTGAACATCTGGAGGGAGCAAAGCCCTGCTGACACCTTGATCTCAGTCCAAAGGTACTGATTTGGTACATCTGTTCTCCAAAACCAAGAGAGGATACATGTCGGTTGTTTGACTCGTCTCTGTTTGCAGCAGTTCATCACAGCAGGCGCAGGAAACAAATACAGAGGAGAATGGCTCGGGAATAGGAAACCAGCCATAGAATCCCCAGGTTCCTTCATGGAGACTCTGACCTCTCCTTCCCACCCCAGCCCCCAATCTGTGTGCACACACACATATCCCCATCTGGCAAAGCCCTCTTAATTCTTTGCCCTGGTGGGTACCACAGGGCAGATACCACATTGGGGTTCTGTGGGAGCCCCGTGTCCGCTTCTGTTGGGCTGGACATCCCCAAAACTCCTTCTTTCAAATGATGAAAGAGAGCCCTGATGAGCCATAGAGTGAAGGGATTGACTCTAAGACACAGCAGGAGAAGCTGGCACACTGCGGCCAGCAGAATCTTGTCTGTGTCTCACTCAATCCATGTGCTGGAAGAAGGATCCAGACTCCCTCAGCCAAGCACAGGATGTTACCATTTGATGTGCTTTTCAGCAAATCACTCATAAAAAATTCATGGCTGCAGCTGACCCTCATTAGAATGTGTTTCATTAAATTAAAACATCAATCCCAGAAATATATGTTTGCTTAACAGGCAGAAATGATCTGGGAACGTCATGCTGCACGCCATCAAATCAAATCAAATGGTGGGAGCAAACGAAATTAAGCCATCAAGCAAAGGGGGCAGGAGGGATAACAGAGGTCTCTTGCCAAAGGAACATAATCATGGTTTATGGAAACAGCTCGAAGCATCCAGACCATGGAGCCAGGCAAAGCAGAAGAAGGGGACAAGGAGTGTGGTCAGACAGGGCTCCTATGGGAGGCAGACACGCTGACCTGCACAGAACTGGGTTCTTTCTACCATTTGAGCTCCAGGGTCTCAATTCTTGACTGCACAGAGAGAAGTTTCTAAGGAGGGGCTGAAAGGCTGGAGAGGACATAATGATGCCCCTCCTTCTGCTCCCTTCCATTCCAATGACATGGGGGTTCCTTAGAAGGCAGCACAGACCCCAGGCAGACTCTCAACCCAAGAAACATTAAGAAGCAGAGCCAATATCCCAGCTTCTGTCCTAAACAATACGTGATAGGACCTCAGAGCCTTTCCAAGGATGTTTTCCTTTGGTTTATAAGGCTCTTTTGGGTGTATTACCGAATTTGTAATGGCACTGCTATGAAGCAGAGAGAGCCACGACTGTGCCCCAGTGCAACAGCAGAGGGTTCAGACTAGACCACAACGACGGGGAATGAAAGCCTCTACGTTAGAATCCAGGTCCACTGCTTTTCACACTCAGTCTGCTGTGCACAGGTGTCCAGAGAACATCCCACCTCCCTGCCCCGGCTGCTTGAGCCACGCCTTGAGAATATCCACATCACAGACACGTAAGATCTTACCAGCTCGCAAATGATCAATTATCAAAGGAGCACCTCACGCACGCTTCACTCACTGTTCAGAACCAGGAGCTCCAGAAGAAGGGTACTGGTGTCACAAAGCTAATTTTGGTTTTAATTAGCTTTAATATATTACTTGAAAGTGGTGTGGATTTGATTTAGAAAAATTTTTTAAAAGGGGATTTTTAAAGATCTATAATAGAACCGCTAATTTTTATAGGCACATATATAATTTTTTACATAATGCAATCATACTATACTGACTGTGATACGTCTGCTTTTTTTTTTTTTAAGATTTTATTTATTTATTTGACAGAGAGAAACACAGCCAGAGAGGGAACACAAGCAGGGGGAGCGAGAGAGGGAGAAGCAGGCTTCCCGCCGAGCAGAGACCCCCATGCAGGGCTCAATACCAGGACTCCGGGATCATGACCTGAGCCGAAGGCAGACCCCTAATGGCTGAGCCACCCAGGCGCCCCTGGATGCAATCCTTGTAACAGATGTCCACTTCAGAGATTATTTAGACAACAGTGAATATAAATTAAAAAACAGTAACATCATAAAAAAACAAAACCTTTATGATCAAAAAAAGTTTAGAGAAAGCACTGTATTGAACACATCCTTCTTCTCTGCTTCCTTCTCAGAAACCTTGTCAAAACAGAAGTAAAAAGAATTTCAAAAAAACCCCATGAACTATATAAGATGAGCCTAGAGCATCTTGTGGTATCCGAAAGGGAAAAAATGCTCGGAAAAAAAGAAAGAAAAGCTGAACTCACATCAAAAGGACATAAGAACCAACCTGACAACCTGACAGAGCTCCTAATGTCTGGTGCGAGAACGATTTGAGCACCAAAAGAAATAAACAGAGTACTGGACATAGCCCCAAAGAATAAAAACAATATGTACAAGTCCATCCCTACTGATATAAATTCTTGGATAAACAAAGAAGTGGGGGACCAGGGACAACTTTTCCTTACAGAACTCCAGTTAGGAAAGTATGGAAGGAATGAAAGACACAGAAAGATCTCCATGAGAAACAACAGTGGCAGGCAATGCCTACCAATGCATGCTAGACACGTTGGGAGGGGGGTACGGAGTGCGGGGGCAAAAGTTTAAGGAGAAATAGGACATTTAGAGAGGCCTCCAGTATCCCCAAAGGCATATTAATTATAAAGAAGAAGGCTTTGCCCCCAACTAGAACTTTATGGGGGGGGGGGACCTGAAGCCTTCACCTAAGGAAGTCATCATGTGAACATTACCAGTTGTATCAATCAGGTCCTCTGACCCTGACATGATGTCCCAAGGGGACACACCCCACCTGTAGTGTCCTTGCCCCAAATCCAAAACCCTCCATCAAATCCTGAGAAAACTCCACATCACACAAGCCTATGTTAAGCGACCTTCTATGGAATACCTGGTCAGTGCCCTTCCAGCACAGGGGGTCATGAAACACAAGGAAATCCTAGGCAATTCCAACTGTTTTGAAGAGACAACAAAAACTGAACAGCTGATCACGGTGTAGCATCCTGGATTGGGTCTTGGAGTGAAAAAAGGGCATTACCGAAAAATCTCGTAAAATCTGAATCAGTTTCTGCCATGAGTACATTTGGTTATTATACTTCGTTTCGGACCAGACCAGCACTAGTGTCCTCACTCTGATGGTCATGCCACCATTCTGTAAGATGTCCCCACTAAGGAGCTCACTTTATTCTCTCCTCAACGCTTCTGAAATCTACCATTATTTCAAAAGTCAAAGCTAAAAATGAAGCTCACAGCCCAGGCAGGCAGCAGCATGGGGAGACAGAAAGAGACAAGGACCAGATTCTTCAACTGCAGGGGGAGATGACAACTCCTATGTCCAGGCATCTCCAGAAAGTAGGGGCAAAGTATAGGGCTGAAAGAAAAGCTTGGCTGTAATTCTATATAGGGTGCCTCTATGCCCCTGGTCTTCCAACCCAATCCCATGCCAATCCCACTCAGACAGCTGACTGCTTCTCCCGCAGGGACCCCAGTGCCAGGCTCCCAGGAGGAGGGCAGGAGGTCAAAGGGAAGAGAGGAAGGTCACATGGAAGTCTAGCTTCCCATCATGAGCTCCCAGATGCTCAGAACAGGCCTCCAACCTGGCAGAAGACTGGGAATTTCTTCTCTAGGGAAACTGAATGACCCCAGAGGACAGATTCAGATACTGACTAGTGGGCTTTGCCTGGTGTAACGGCCTTCTTGGGCTGTCATAGCCCATAACAAAGCACCAGGGGCTAGGAAAGGCTCAAGCTCCTTGTTCTAGAAGCTGGAAAAGTCTGATAACAAGGTGTCAGCAGGTTTGGTTTCTTCTGAGGAAGGGGGTTTTCTTGTGGTTTGGTGGCTCTGACCAGGATAGAATGCGCCAAAGGATTTAAACTGAGTAGAATCCTGGGCTTGAGTTACGTACAATGTCAGTGCCAGGTGCGCCAGGCTAAGGATGAGAGGAAATTAAGGTTACTATGTCCAGAAGGACAGGGATGAGATGCCCTCCTTCTAACAGATGCCCACCTCAGAGATTATTTCTTTAAATGACAGTGAATACACTTAAAATAACAATAACATCCTAAGAAACAAAGAAAATCTTTAGGACCAAAAAAGTTTAGGGAAAACATGTTGGGTTCACATGACCTTCCCTCTGTGTGTGTCCATGTCCTGAGTCCCACCCTTTATAAGGACATTGGCTGTACTGCATTAGGACCCACACTAATGGCCTCATTATACCTTAATTCCCTCTTTAAAGATCCTACCTGCAAATACAGCCACGTTCTGGAGGAATTTGGGGTCAAGATTTCCATATATGAATTTGGGGTGACAACTGATCACCCGGTGAAGCAGACTCCCACTCGAGAGCCCACCAAAGGGAACCCCAAGCTGCTCTGCTCCACCAGGCACAGAAAGTTCCCTAAGGCCTCGGCGCCTTCCTCCTAGATACAAAGGAACAAAGTATCACCAGGCCTTAAGGAAAACTAACAGCATGAGGACCATGCCAAAATAAACAAGTAGGTAACACCATGCTTCGGACGTGGAGCGCATGAACCCCACACAGAGCACAGGATGAGCCTCCCATGATCTTCATAGAGTCGGGGAGAAGGTACTAAAACTCACAAAATAGAAACAGTGCATTCAGAAGAGGAACACTAGTGGATAAGAAAATGCCTTAGGGAGTCAACAGAACAGAAATTGAAAGATTTTAAGAGAAGAGCCAGGCAACCAAATCTCCCCCCAAAATTGGATGAAAAGACAAAAAGGCAAAAACCAAAAATACGAGAGGAATAAAGGTCAAAGGTTCAATCGAGGAGCCATCGCACCTGATGGAGAAGCATTTCAGAAAACCAGGGAGACGAGGATTTAAAATATATATATATATAGCAGAGCCGATAATCTCGAGGGAACAAATCAAAAAGAGAAGAGAAGCTCCTGGAAACTCAGCCCTGAGCACAGGAGGAGGCAGAAGAAACCCCAGGAGGCAGGTGCGAAGCAGGCACCGCGGGGTCCCAGGAGGACCATCTCCAAGGAAAGAACAAAACAACAGAAAATGGAGCTCATGTGCTTGACCGTGTGGAAAAGATAAATCCAGAGGGATTTATCATTTGGGGGCAGCCTATGGGACAGTGGCCACAAGCACAAACAAAAATATCCAACAACAAGGAAGAGGAAAAAAAGCAAGGTGATTATTAACTCCAGAAGCTGTACGCAATTATGAATGTGATCCTTGATCCCTGGGTTATCAGGGATCAATACATATACAGTCCTAGGAAGGTCAATGCTAAGAGTTGATGGGACCAACCACATAGCATGCAGGTAAGTAAC
>PITA01008057.1:39598-87713 GCA_004023965.1 Spilogale gracilis | reverse complement strand
GGAAGGAAGAAAGGAAGGAAGGAAGGAAGGAAGGAAGGAAGGAAGGAAGGAAGGAAGGAAGGAAAGAATGAAGGAAGGGAGAGAGAGAGAGAGAGAAAGAGAGAACTACTTGAAACTTCCACACAGTCGTTAAGGCAACAGCTTGACAATTCTTTTGGGCACAATAAAAGTAATGAAGTTGAGAAGGAAAACTGAAGGAACGGTGATCTCAGTTGCCCTGCATTGCAAAACTCATTTTTCTTTTCTCAATAAATCATTGAATCTAGTTGTTTTCATGATTCCTCAGTACCTACCTGGACTTGGAGGTGGTTATTCCCTGTTTTTAACACTGTCTTTGGAGAGTGGAGGAAAGAACGTGCTGCATTCTATTATAAACCCAGCGTATTGTCATTCTATGGCTTGTCTGGGGAAGCCCCTAAGGAATCCACCTGAGCTGAATATTCAAGCTAAATTTTTCATTGTGAAAGCAGGACATAAAAGTCTTAATAGCAGTGACATTTCCATGACAGGAGGCCAGCAGATTAAAGGTCTTTGAAAAGATGGAACTTCTGGAGGCAGGATCACATTTAAACCATATGTAAAATTCAAGGAGTTGTAGGCCAACTCTTGCATCAAGGGTCCTAAGATTTTCTGGGGTTATAACTAGATTTGGGAATACTGTGCCTCCCTCTCATCTGCCTCTCCTCCCAGGCTTCCACATTCTTCCTACTTTTTAGTACTAACAAAATGAAGCAGCCATATCATTTTTGAGTTAATAGAAAAATGGTATGGAAGAGTAATACATTACCTTTACACCATACCTATAAGCCAACCTTAAAAACATGGTGTTCTCATTCACTTTGTACCATTTAGATGAAAGAAGATTATTAAACCACTTTGCCCAAATGTATACCTCACTACATTTGTTTACATTTCCATTTGTCACATGAGTATTGCCAGAAAATTCCATAGAAGCCTCCAAGAAAATTCTCACTAGGATGAAAGTATTCAATATTTCTTTAAATTTAAAAGGAAATTCTCCTTTAAAATATTCTCCTGCTGGATCCTGGCTGGCTCAGTTGGTGGCACATGTGACTCTTGATCTGAATTGTAGTAGGCTGGAGCCCCACAATAGGTGTAGAGATTATTTAAAAACAATAAAAACATCTTTTAAAAATATTCTATTTTTTTCTAATATGAACTTTTTACCTGGGCAATGGTTCTGTCAGGACACCAGGATCTAATAAGGAGAAGACGTCTAAAGCAGTCAAGAGATTTATCATAGGCATTTGGAAAAGGTTCCTCCTCAGGGTTTTCCTTATCAAACCAAATTTTCCACATTTTCTCATTTCTTGATATCTGAAAATACCAGGGGATAAGAATTGCATCACAGCATAGAAAAACCTTTCAGTAATAGTTCATGGATATTCTTCATCAAATCTGACTATTCCAGACACGTGTGAATGATATCCTTTGATTTTTTTCTTAATTTTATATTCCCCTACCAAAAAGTGTGACAGTTGAAAATCAAAAGTGATTTGCTCTAAAGTCAGTCTGCATTAATGCCAGCTTACAGCTAGCTTCTGAAGTCGGGGGAGTCTTGGGTTGTTTAATTTCTTCTAATACCTTTGTGGTAATAAATTTATGAGGAATAAAGAAATGACTTGCTCTGTGAAATCCTTTCATGATCAGGAACCCATTCACTCACTTATTCACGTATGCTTCCTCATTTCCCAGGACCACTCCTGGTACAAAAGAAGACATTTAATATATGTTTATTATTGAATGAAAAGCTTTTGGGTCAATACTCTATTAATCTAGAGTAATTTGAAATATATGACTTAATATCGTCAAATGAATAATGACACACATGCTTTCTTTAGGCAATTGATAAAGAGGAAGAGAAATGCACTCCATTATCCTTTGGAGCTTAAAAACAGAGACAGTATTCCATGGACATTCATCTCCAAAACAGAACAAACAAATAATGTCTGCAGATAAATATAACCCAATGTTCTCTGGTATATTCCCCTTGATTAAAGCCCTGGACATATTTCTTAGAGGCCTCATCAAAAGAAAAAACATTCCAGATCCACATTAGAAAGTACTGGGTACTATAAAAACTAATAATCTCCTTCTATCATGAGAGACTACATGACAGGGAGGGATTTCAGGCATAAGACGATCTCCAGAAGACAACAACTTCAGGAACAGGTATCTCGGAGAAAGGGCACTAGGAGTCATCTCATAGGGGTACACGCTAGAGGGCATTAAAACCTCCCAAATGAAAGTTATTTAATGAGAAAGAATGGGTTAAATTGTATGGTAGAAATATCATAGACCACCAGGCATAAGCCAACACATACCGATGGAGCCAAACAGTAAGTTTCTGGTCAACCTAACCTGAGACCGTCAGGAACCAACCTTAGCAGGTGTTCTGGTCATGAAAAGCCTAGAACGTGTGGCCGAATAAAACCACCTTGCTCTCAGTGTGACTTCTCTCTGGTCATCTGATTCTCAAGAGTCTGTGCCCTGGTTTGTCTCAGGTCAGCTCTCCAGACCCAACTTCCATGATCCCTGTACATCCACAGTTCATCGGGAACTGGCTGGTTAAGACAGGATAATAACTTATGAAGATAAAGGGCCAAGGAAAGGCATCAGATTTATCCCCAGACACCTGGCTCAGGCGGTATCATGAGAGGACAAGAAAGGAGGAAGAAGAGAAGAACAAGAGACGAGAAAAGCATTTAGAGGCAGGCTGTTCATATTTCTTTTCATTAATCTCCAGGAAGACGGCAAAACCTCTTAAATATCCCAGTCTAGTGTTTCATTAAAACTCTCATTTTTCCCACTTATGGATCTCCAGTTGGTGTTAGTGGCAGACGGCACAGGACGGCACCAGTTAGATGTGGGGGAGTCTGCTTCACTGGAGTGTGAGTGGGCGGGAGGAAGGGCAGGCACTGCTGCAAGAGTGATAACAGGAAACCATCCCCCTTAGATGAATACCGTAGCTAGTGCAAATCAGGAAGTTGCTCCCTGCGACCTGTTGTAAACTTATTCAAAGCACAAGTTACCTGATCAAGGACATCTGAAAACTGTCTGAGTTTGCTGAGTTCCACCAAATTCAACCAGGTCATGTCCAGGATCCATTTTGATGGTTTAGGAGGACAAGCTTTAAGGTCCAAGGAGGCACCTCCTTTAAAATTGAATGTAGAAAGTTACTAGATTTTTCTTTCTTTACTGTAAAACAATCTATTTCTATATAAAAGCTTTTTCTTACACTTATAACTTTAATTATTTTAACACCTTAATATTTTTTAAAGATTTTATTTATTATTCTGACAGAGCACACATAAGTAAGGGCAGGGGGCAGAGGGAGAAGCAGACTCCACTCTAGAGAGCCCCACACAGAACTGGATCTGTGAGATCATGACCTGACCTGAAGTCTAACACTTAGGGGCACCTGGGTGGCTCAGTCTGTTAAGCATCTGCCTTCTGCTCAGGTCATGATCCCAACGTCCTGGGATCGAGTCCTGCATTGGGTTCTTTCCTCAGTGGGGAGTCTGCTTCTCCCTCTGCCTGGAGCTCCCTCTCCTTGTGCTCTCTCTCTTTCTCAAATAAATAAAATCTTTAAAAAAAAAGTCTAACACTTAACTGACTGAGTCACCCAGGTGCCTCAAAAAGAATAGATGATTTTAGAAAAACACATTTGAGAATCAGAAACATAGGTGTGGATCGGGGATGCTGGATTCTGTCCTAGCTCTATGTGGTCAAGGTCTAGAACAAGGCAGCTCATCCATCTGGGTGTCTGTTTCCAAATAGGTATACAAGGAATAATGAAGCCTGGGTGTCATGATGATGACAGAATGAGAGAAAATACACATGTAAATCACACAAAACAGGATCAAGACCACAGCACGGGGTCACTAAATGCGCAGCTACTGTCAACAGTAAGAACGGCTTGATGTTCACACAAGCTCTTTCAAGGAGAGAATTTATCTAGAAATGTCAGCAGCACTACATGGGTCTAAAGGGTTCTCTTCTATAAATCGGTATACTATTTATATCCATTTTGAGCACACCCAAGGATCCCGTGCTGTATCACTTATTTTTGGTCAATCTAACCACAGCAAACTCTTCCATGGGGTAATGACTTTTACTTTGCTGCTGTTGATTTACCTAAGCCCATATAACTCATATAACTCTCACAACACCATAAAATAAATGACCTTAAAATGTTATTGTTGCCTACCTCAGAAGAACTAAATGTGTAAGCAATCATATTTTAAGTCAAAGAAACATTATGGGATGAAATAAACTGTTTAATAAATACCATCTATTAAAACATTTCAAGGAAAATACTCTAGGCAAAATTCTTAAAAGGATAGAACCAATTCACTTGGCTAGCTTTAAAATCCTTTTTTTTAATGGATCAGGTCATGAACAAATAACACTCAAGATATCTATTGAACCAATCTCTTCTTTATCCTGATACCACGGACACCACTAAATTACTATCTTTTGGCCAAATCCATCTTAGTATATTTCCAACAAGGTAAAAGTATGGCCTTGAAGCAATTTTGATAAGATTATTAAGTCACCAAATCATAACAGATTGCTTCAATGGCAGAGAACAAAAACCTGAGGACAATGGGATTGTGTTGAAAAGTGTCATACCAATTTCCATGGAAACTGTCCATTTTCCAACAAATTCAACAGAGTAAGATATTTACCAGAGAGTTAGGAAGAAGCTATTTACAGAAAGGAAAGGGTGTTTCTTACAACCAAACCATTATTCATCGTTAAGAAGAGGTTAACTGTGGCATGAATATCTTGCCTGCCTCAAAAGTGTACAATGGGGGGCATCTGGGTGGCTCAGTTGGTTAAGCAATTGCCTTTGGCTCAGGTCATGATCCTGGAGACCCAGGATCAAGCCCCACATCGGGCTCCCTGCTCAGTGGGAAGCCTGCTTCTCCCTCTCCCCGTCCCTCTGCTTGCGTTCCCTCTCTAGCTGTGTTTCTCTCTTTCAAATAAATAAACAAGATATTTAAAAAAAAAAAAAAAAAGTGTACAATGGGCCACAGAGGATGATGGTAATGGGATGGGGGCAGACATATTCCTGGATAAAATGACATCAGACTAAAAGTACTTCTGATGAATGAAGAGTTGGAATAGGTATCATTCAAAATAAATTCTCCAAATGATTGAGAGTTATGCCATTGGCTTCATTCTGTAAACCCTTACTTTGGGAAAAAGTAAATTTGAATTTGTACCATAATACTTTGTAAACAAATGATATGTTCTTACAATAAAAACTCTCTACAAGTGATACCACATGATTATAAAGTGATATAGCTAAGGCAGATTTAGAAAGTCTTCTGGGTTGATCCTCTCCCATGTTAGAGATGAGCAAATTAAAAGACCAGTATCCAAACACTCTTGCTCTCTAACATTTTCAAACAAATGATTTTAAAGTCCTTGCAGAAGGAATTCACCTGCTGGGTCGCTCTCACCAACATCCCCCACAATGAGCAATTTTACAATAGAGTCGATAGAGTCAACTCTATTGTAAACAATAGAGTCGTTTACAATAGAGTTGTCCTAACTCTAAATCCCATGTCTGCTATTATCACACCAAGTGGCAACACATTTCCCAGTACTTTAGCCAGACTTGGATGCTACGAGAAAATGCATTTCTTGCCTGGATGGAGATGTCGGGAACAACTTGCCACCAAAATTCTCCATCAGTGGGAGGTCCAGTCAATGAGACCACAAATCAGCTATTTGAAGGGCTCAGTGAAGAAGTCAGCCCCTATTCCTACACATCTACCTAAGGGATGTTTCCCCAATTCATTCATCATCCACATGCTCTGATTTAGAAAACTCAGAAAATGAAGAGACCTAAGGAGCAAGAGTTCAAAGGTTAGAAACAAAGAATAGAGAGAGAAAAATAGTCTAACCAAATGAGTCTTTGTTGTTTCTGTAAGATATGTGTGAAAATGCATATTTATACAAACACAAACATGCATTTGTTCACATAGGACTATGGACCTATGCCTCCCAGGGCACAATATGGGCATCGCCCCACCCCTTCCCTCCTGCCCTTTCAGGGTCCTCTTCAAGTTCCTCTGCAAATCTACTCTCCAGGTGAACAGTGAAAATCTCTCCCCACCTACTGTAGAGAAAATTATGTCTCATCTGTAAAGATAAACCTCTCCTTAGAAATATATGGTAGTAAAAGCCATTTAGACCCCAACAATATTTCCACAATTGCTTTATTTTTTTGTGCAGACATTTGAGAATGTGATGGCAAATGTGTTTCCTAGCCTTCCCTGGGCTGTACGGTGCAGTGGCACAAGGGACCCTGTGAGCAATGCTTCAACAGACACAGAATAAATACGTGCAGGACGAGCTCCACAATCGCCCCACCCATGGCTCCCACTTCTGTCATACTAGGCTTGCCCTCACTGGCACTTTGATGCCATCTCCTCTTCCTTTGACACTCCCCCTCTGCCTGTCCCACGGCCAGAGCCCCCTGCCCCTCCAGGCCTTTGTTCACCCATCCGTCTCTCAGGGATGCCTGAGAGACGGAGCCATTAGGCAGCACTAAATATTCCATTTAAATTTTTAACTGCCCCAACAACTATATGCACCCTGTTCACTTTCCATCTCCTTATCATGCTGCTTTTTCCCATCTTGCCTACTAGCTTCCCACATACTACATAATTTACTGTTTTATGATTTACCCCAAGTGTCTAGTCTGTACCTCAGCACATAGTAAGCTCCTGACAAGTATTCATGCAATAAATGAACAAATGAAATATTTTACATACATGCAACCTTCAATGAAATGCAAGAAAATTGTTAGAGCCAAAAAAAAAAAAAAGAAAAACTGCACAGCACCTTCAAGTAATTCTTACATCTGGACCTGTGTGCAATGCTTTCTATTGTTATACTGACCTTTAATAAGGGTGAGAAACTCTTCATGCTTGACTCGGTTCCTCTGGATGTCGATCTTCAGGGTAAGCAGCAAGGTGAACAGGAACTTGTGCTCCTCATACAAGCCCCGGGCTGCATACTTATAAATCTCGTAAGTCATATGTTCAATGATATTAGCAATCCTCTTGCTCGTAATTGGGCTCTTGACAGACCTGGAGGAGAGAATGTTTAAATCAGGCCTATGTCACTCCCCTTTTCCATTGTTCATAAATACATCTTTAAAGGAGAATAGGTAACTTTGGAGGGCCAGTTCTTTTTTATGCATAAGAATAAGCATCCTGAATCTAAAATAACAAGTACCCTCTCAACATAAAATAACATAACAGAACCCTCAGTGTTGTCTAAATCAATTTTACCCACGGGTATTATCACTCACAACAGGGTCTTGGGAATTTTCGTGTTTAACAGAAATACATGAAACCCAAGGAATCAACCCATGGATGAAGAGTTGGTAGAGCTGTCTCTGAGCGTAAAAAGATTTATGAGAATGATGTGTTAACACACTGTTAATTATACTCAGTTTAGATTTTAAAAAAGACTCAGTGGCAAAAGGAAAAGAAGTTATAAGATCATCATTCGAGCCCACAGACAGAAAATTCAGCATGGCTTCCTAAGTATGGACCTACCTGGCTAAGGAAAGATCAAATAAGCCAAGAAACTGGCGGAGCGAAGTCTGATACATTTCATTAACCAAGCGCATTTCAGTGATGAGGAAATAGAGAATGCTGCCCCTCGTTGCCACTAAAAAACAAAGAAGGTCGCATGAGCTGCGGGGGTGGAAAATAAATGACCCGTGCACAGACCAGCCTAAACGCTAAGAGAAAACAGGTCTTATATTTGTTTTATCCATGACTATCCACCAGTACTGAGAGTCTGGAGCAAGGCTCATGATTTATATATTTAATTATTATTTATAAGTTTTGTATAAGCAGTCTGCTATTAGGGTTTATCAAGTGGAAATTTTCCATGTTAGAACTTCCAGATCCCTTATAAATACATTTTACTCTATTTTTTTCATAGGCAAAAAAGGCAACTGATGGGATAGCAAAATTGTAACTCCGGGCAAGTTGTGTAGGCATCTTACGGACCTCGTTCTTATGCTCCATGATGAAGCTCTAAGTGTGGCCTCCAGTTGACAAAACAAGGCATGGCAAAGAAGATACTTCTGACTCTCCACCAGCCCATGATACCACTTTGATTATTTTTCCAGAAAGAATGATATATTTCTAAAGGAAACGGAACTATTTCAGCAGGTTCCTCCTATAATCCGTGAACAGCACTGATTCGCAAATTGGTGGGTAAGACTCAAGCACTCCGGTGAGACCAAGGAACTACCTTCCTAATATAAAGACTGCAAAGAAAATATGGGCTGATTGCTACCAAATGATAAAGAACTAGTGAACAGCCCACAAATCCTGCACTCGTTCCTCAGATTTCAAAACAGTCATCAGAAGTTCTTTAAAAATCCTCCTTCTTTACTTCCTAAGTTTAAAGAATTTTCCAAATCACAGGAATGATAAGCACCTAGAAAATGTACACCTTTGTAAATTCTTTTCATCTTAGTTTGACTGAATGCGTCCCAAAGTGCCGCTGCCCAACATGAACAGCCACCCTACCTCGTGCCATTTGCATTAATGTCCTTCATTCCTTCAGTTTCTCTGATATTCAGTTTTCTTCTCACTTCATTTTCCTGTGACATTTGTCTTTCATTACCAAACTCACCAGGTCTGTATTCCTCCCGGGCTGAGTTAATTTGAATCTCTGTCTCGGCCGAAATTTGCAGCTTCTGTGTCACCTCTTCCGCAGTCTTTTTCGTGTTATTCAGTACGACAATGAGACTCTCGTCTTCCACCAGGGAGCCCTGGGTACTTGTCAGCCGGTAAAGCAAATTATCTTCTAGCTCTTTCATCCTTCTTTTGTTTGCAGTTACATCTTCCATGAGATGAGTTCTTTCTTTCTCCAATTCCTGTTAATTTGCATAAAGATATTTTCCTCCTTAATTAACAACTACTGTTTGGACATTCCTGAAAAAGTTAATCTATGGAGCTGCTCTCCTCCACTGTATTTATCAGACTGGGCTGCAGAAGTACATCAAATAAGAAGAGGAGGAGAATTAATAGAGGAAAGAAGAATGGGTGGCAAATAACGTGAAATTGCTAAAAGTGCTACCAAGATCCCCTGGACCATCTATCTATTTCCTAAAGTCAAATCATTTTAAGTGACTTTTGTGATTATATGTAAGTTTGTTTTGAACGTGAAAAATATTTGAAAATATATTAGAATATATTTGAAGACACATAGCCATCTCTCAGATTAAACACATTTTCTTCTGTTCAGTTTTTGTTTTTGTTTTTTTTAAAGATTTTATTTATTTATTTGACAGAGAGAATCACAGCCAGAGAGGGAACACAAGCAAGGGGAGTGAGAGAGGGAGAAGCAGGCTTCCCGCTGAGTGGGGAGCCCCATGTGGGGCTCGATCCCAGGTCTCCAGGATCATGACCTGAGCCGAAGGCAGTCGTCCAACCAACTGAGCCCCCCAGGCGCCCCTGTTCAGTTTTTGTTTCTAAGAGTTCTGTTGTTGTCTGAATGTGATTATTGTCAACTTGCTGGTTGAAATGGTGTCCAATTCCCTGAAACCCAAGTGTCCAAAAAGTTAGGCAAACAATCCACATGGCTTCTGCAGCTACCTTTATATTGGAAACTACTCTTGGCCTGAAAAGTGTTTTTATCTCCAAGAGAAGGGAAGTTTTAGATCTTTCCTGAAAGATCTTTATAAATAGCTGGGGAAAGACTGGTTTGGGAAGTTTATTGTCCTTACTGGATTGGGGAGGAAAGTCCATGGAACATAAGGAAAAAAAGATGGAACTGGGGAGGGTGGGGAAAGAGGGCATGGTCATGACACAGAACAAGCCAAAGGTGGCACAAAGCCCAGAGGCTGGAAGAAAATCCTTACCCTGTAACTGAAAACCACAAATCTAAAATAAAGATGGTAGTAACGAAACTTCATGAAGACAAAGAACAAAGGCCACTGGCTACTGCATTATGTTCTAGCCAGTTAATCACCATTAATCCAACAGTTATGATGGGTAGAACCATACCAGGTTTTGAGCAAAATCTCAAAACTTGGTTAATTCTTGGAGACATAGCAACTCCAGCAAAATCTGTCTTTATCACCTTGGCTTCCTTAATGGGTTACATTGAAAATCTTCCTTCGTGGTTATTTTCATTAATTTATTCACTAGATAAGAATCTCAAATTTGAGAAAATGTAAAAAAATCAGTACAGAAAGTGACATTTAAGATACCTGCAAAATTCTTCTCCATAAGCAGCCTTAAAAAAAGAGGACTTACATCACAGTTACACTAAGACATAAAGTTCAAGGGAAAAACTCAAGTATTTTTTATTGCCATGTTCCCACATTTCCCACATTATCAATACCGTGTCTGAGTTCCTAAAGGTGAGTGGTATAAATACCCTCACCTCAAGAAGACAGGTAAGGGAAGGAATGTAAAGTCATGGGGAGTATGATGGTTTTGACCTCAGGAAGACATGTGTTTGAATCACAGCCTGGGATCTATCAGTTGCGTGATATTGGCCATGTTACATAATTCTAGGAGCCTCAGTTTCCTCATCTGTGAGATATATAAAAACAGCTCAGAGAATGACTGTCAGGATATAACTAGTGAAGCAGCTACAATAGTAACTGAATCACGATAACTGCTCAAAATACATCTCTCCCCCTTTTTTCCCCTTCCTTGACTCATTCCAAGCATGGATTTTTCAGAAGCATTATAATACTTATTGGGAAAATAAGCAGTTTGAATAATAAAATTAAAGGTTGGCACAAAATAAACCATACTTTAGAATTTTACATATCATTACAATAGACTAATAAAGTGGCTGAAATGGAACAAGAGAACTTTCTAATCTTGCACTTATGTTAGGGAGGTATGGTCTTGGGTCTGCTGGGATGACAGAATGGGCTGTCAAATCCAAAAACTGCACCAAGTCTTACGTATTCTCGCAGCACAAAGAGTTCTTCCTCCATCCATGCCTTCCAAACCCACACCACAGCCTGGTTTAGGCTTTAGTTATTCCTCATGGACTAGTCTAACTGTAACTGGTCTCCCTGTTGACCCTCTTCTCTGTCATCACCCCCTTTCCTGCTCCTAGACCTTCAGGGATCTCTCTCACCTGTTTTGAAAGGTCCAAAGTTCTCAACATAGTTTAGAAGACTTATTACAACATATATTTCCAATGTCATCTCCACTTGAGAACTATAGAATCGGTACTAAATTCACATCCCCATATTACTTATGAAAACTGTTATTCACAAAACAGTTAATATAATGTATACAAAGGGAAAATTATCCAATTCCTGATTTTTAAAGTAGCAAGTAAATGTTTGAACTTTATTGAGATTGTTGTAGTCAATTTGGTATCATTGTTAACACCAATATATTCGTCAATTAAAGTAACTGCCTATATTCCTAAGGGATTAAAATAAGGCTAAGAAGTATATTTCCCCCAATGTTTGAAACTGATAAAATAATATCCCTTAAAGTAAACAGTACAACTTAAAGCAACTTGGGATTGTGAAGGCAACTGTGTATTAAATAGCAGGTAGAAGACCGAACACTACAATGGAAAAAGAGTTATGGAAAAAAAGAAAGTCATCTCTAAAAAATATAACTGCTATTTGCTTTTCTTTCTTTCCTTTTTAAAAAAATATTTTATTTATTTAATTGAGAAAGAGAGAGAGCACAAAAAGCGGGGAGGAGCAGAGACAGAGAGAGAGAAGCGAATGCCCCACTGGGCAGGGAGCCCCAAGCAATGCTTGGGGCTTGATCTTAGGATCCTAGGATCACAACCTGAGCGGAAGGCAGACGTTTAACCAACTGAGCCACCTATGCACCCTTGATACTTGCTTTTCATTCAGGATTTTAAAACAGAAAACCTATTTTGGAATAAGGTTTTCAGTGTACACACATTTGTATGGCTGATTTAAACACGGTTCTGTTGAACTATGACTTTAGGCCCCCCAATCTATAAGAAGATAGTTCTTTTTGAAATTAATAATAAGAGTAAAATTAATCAAAATCATTTTGTCTATAAGCATTTTCCATCAAAGAGATTATTATCTCAACACACACACACACACACACACACACACACACACAGGTAAACATTTGTGCTATGGATTCTGTTTACTAAGGCTGCCACGTAAATTTTTTATAGAAACTATGATAATATGAAAAGTATCCCCAAAGCAAGTAAGAAAGCACTAGTGATTTCACTAGTGAATAGTGATTCAGGACAATTTCAGGAAACATACTATTAATTAAGTGATCAAAAATTAAGCGGTTCAACAAAGATGCAAATGACAACTCAAATTGTTTGTGTACCTAAACTGCATCTGTAACTATGGTTTTGAAATCAGTAAAAGGAAACTGGTGAGAGCCTTTCAGAGTTCTCAGTTCTAAGGGATCACCCAGGCTTTCATTCCCAAAGGTTTCTTCTCTTCTGTACCTTACAAGGTAATTAAAATAGAAAGATTAAACAATAGCATTTAGATTTATTTTTTCTCTGTGCCAGTGAGTTGATGATAATATCTGTTTAAGGGTCCTCACAAAATTATTTCTCCTGTCAGTTCCACCAAGTCCGGGTGCTTACACCCCCAAAGGAAGTCACACCCCTGTTTGCTCATCTGGGATTTTGAACAAGGTAAACCCTAAGGCCTTGTGTTGTGTGGCCAATAGAAGTTGTTAATCTAGATTAGTATTTTTTCTCCTAATAGTATATAGCTCTCTTCGAGTTTCAGTCTTATCCTCTGGGATCAAGGTAAGAGTGAACTTAAGAAATTGGGTTTTTTTGTCTTTTTTTTAAAGGATAGTTGCTGGAGAACTACTGGTTTGCTGCCTGTTTAAAATGGTCTTGATACCCTACCTTCTGGTGACAACAACAGGCTGCCTACACCTACTCACAGGTATAAGAGGTCAACAATTGAATATGGCCTTGATATGACCTTGAACAGCTCACACATTTAAAATGACTGCTTTGGAGCACAAAGAAAATGTAACATCATTAAAAAATCTGCCTTCCCTGCATTCCTATATACTCTGAGGTTTGCATTTGTTTCTGAAAGGATATAATCCCGAGAGCCAGAAGTCAGTCTATACAGCCAAGCATTGACGAGACCAGATCTTCCGAGCCACCTTTCAGAAGAAGAATCGACAAACCAATGAAGGTTGAATTCATCCTGACTGTAGAGAATACACACTTGGCTTCAGCTCCATAGGTAAGGGAAATTCTTAAAAGTTTTCCAATACTAGTTCCTTACTGGTGGGGTCTTCCCTGCTTCCAGTACTCACCCTCAGATCAAGAGCATTTTCGATGGGGTATAACACAATAATCACCTAAGAAGAGACCATAGTCGGAACTGCATTGGCACAGAAGTCAAAGGGACACTTTTTAAATCAGTAGGCTCTTTTCAAATGAGTTACTCACTTTCCAGAAAGCACTAGAGGTCAACTCAGACCCATTTGCCACCACCTAGGCTGAGATGATTCAGCAATGTGGGCAAATTGAGGACTGTGGTCAGAAAATGACATGCTACAAAATAAAAGTCTGCTTGCAGGAAATGTACTACTGAAAAGCCTTCAAAATAAGTCCAACAGCTCCCTTCTTGCATGAGACCTTGCGTTACGGGAAAGAAAATACAGGTTACATATTGTATAATCGTGTGCTTCAGGGTAAGAGGACCCTCTAATATTCTAAGAGAATGAGGGTCCCATTCCTATGGTCATACTCTTTCTAAGAATATCTACTCTGACATGGAATGGGTTCTGATCATGAGACCACAGTAAAGGAGTAATTTTCTCAAGACACTGAAGGTACTTTTCCAGGGGGTAGAAAAAGTGCAGCCTGGGATCCGTATTGGCTTTTCAAGGCTGTTGAAAGTCTTTTCAAAGGAGCTTAACGTGCCCCCCTCGCTTCATCTTAAACTTCTGTTTGAACAATTATGGCTCTGGTGCTAGAGCTGTTTTGCTGCAAACCAAATCTGTCAGAACAAATCATTTCTTCCAAGGAAACTATATTCTTCTCAGCTGCATACGAGAAAACCAAAGACAGAGCTATGATTCAAACTGCCATCAGGACTCCTTATCCGCCCAAAGACAACGCCACAGGTGAAAGCAGAGCCTAATATATGAGTAATGGCCCGAAGATTCTTGCCCCAAAGATTCTTGGGGATTCCCTACTGAAAATCCCAGTCCTTCCTGAAGTATGGATATGGAGGTGCTAGGCTTCCTCAACTAGGCCGACTCAGACTCACAAATTAACAGCACATATTCTGAAGGCTGTTATTACTTCAGGAGCTAGTCTGTGGTAGGAACTCCGGCCTCAGTTCCTGACACTCTAAGGTCATATACTATGTGAATCTACAAAGTCAGATTTAATGCTTCTAATGCAACTTCCAACCACAGTCTATGATTCATGAACTATAAACTAAAAAATAAAAAGAGAATATCTATAAAAAAGGAAAGGAGGAAGGGGAAGAAGTAGCAGAGATAATCATAAGGAAGGACACAGAAGACTAAGCACAAAGCATACAGTAAATAAACAGACAAACAAATAAATAAATAAAAATAATAGGAAAGACAGATTCCAAAGATTTTGCAAACGGTTTGAAGCTAAATAAATCTTGAGGTCAATGTAAAATGGGGCTATAAAATAAACTAGACTCCTTATTGCTACTGAACCCAGGAGAAAATCAATAGAACTCTTAAGAGTTCATGCAGTTCTACCAAATCAATCCTATTAAAATCCTCTAGATTTCTTCAAGATTCACATGTTCCCTAGAGGAACACGCTGACTCAAAACAAGGAGATTTATAAATTATTGGCTATTTTTATTGATCATTAAGTCATTCTACCAAATAGAAGTAGAGAAAACGGATACATAACCTCGCCAGCATCCTCCAGAAGGTGCTCAAGGAGGGTCCAGAGCCACAAATGTTTGTCCTGTCGCAACATGCACAGAGCTCTCTTACAGCAACAAACAAGGCTTGAGAATGTTATGTGTTAGCTGGTTTTAATCCCAGTGGTTTGAAGTCACTGGTTTTAATTTTATATTCCAAAAGCATAATAATGAATTGAATGAAAGAAAAACATAACTGTATCCTAGAAACCTAAAAGTCAACAGGCGAACAGAACTCATGATCATGCAAACTCTTCAGAAAAATGAAGTAATATAAGACCGGAATAATGATGCCGAGCATGGGACTGATATTCTCATAGTCACATCATTAATCTACACAATATCAATGAATATATGTGATTTATGAGACAGACAAAACATAGAGGGTAATGGGTTAGTAATTACCCAAGACACTTGAGAATGAATAATGGGAAAAAAAACAACACAGGAATAAAAAGGAGGGCCTCAATCCTATTATAACTTTTATCATATTATTTTCATTGACGAAAGAATCGCAACACAATGCCGAAAAGGAGGTGGTCACACTTCACCCACCTGTTTCTCTGTGAGGATGACTCTCCCCAGTAACTGATCTTCCAGACCTTTCATGGTGACAGTGAAGTCAATGATAGAGGTCCGAGCACTTATTTCGGGGGTGTAGGCTGGATTGGGCAGTTTGGTGGTGATGTAGAGTCTGAAGCCATCCATCACATCTACTTCCTTATCACCAACTTTCACCTTTATTATAAAAATAAAGTCAAAAGAAATAAAACAGACATACAGCTTACTGTGTCCTTTTTTGCAAAGGATCAAGCATTGCTTTAAGTAATTATGTAACTGGAGATCTCTATACTGAAAAAGAAGTAATCGTTAGGCATTCACAGGGCTTCAGACCACTAGGATGAAAGGAAGAAAGGTGGGTAGAAAGGGAGGGAGGGAGAGAAGGAGGGAGGGAGGAAAGAAGTTCAGTATGTCAGAATATACCATAAATTAGAATTTAGCACCAAAATTGGTACAGTCATACCACCGAAGTGAGATGGATTACCCATCCAAAATTTGGTTCAGAGGTCAAGATTGATGACATCACATATGCACCAAAAGGGTATGAAAATGTTTATTTTTCACAAAATTGTGATTTGGGGGAAGATTTAAAGTAGACCTCCAACCAGGTCCCAAAAACTGAATGAGAGAGTAAGGAAAACTAGCTGTTTGGTTTTTTTTTAAGATTTTATTTGTTTATTTGAAGAGAGAAACACAGCGAGAGAGGGAACACAAGCAGGGGGAGTGAGAGAGGGAGAAGCAGGCTTCCCGCTGAGCAAAGAGCCTAATGTGGGGCTCAATCCTGGGACTCCGGGATCATGATCTGAGCTGAAGGCAGACACTTAATGACTGAGCCACCCAGGCACCCTGGAAAACTATCTTTTCCAGGGTTCTATGGTGATAGGGGGTAGAGCTGGGAAAAAGGTTCCCATACAGGGCCTGAACAGAGGATTACATGGTTTGAGTTTCCCACCAATGACAAAGGCAAAAGCCCAGGTTTTCTTATCAGCTTGCCCAGATTTGGGACAAAAGGGGAACGTGAGGGTCATGATGGGTTTTGAAAGATGTCCACAGTAACCATCAAAATGGAGTCAGATTCTATCACACAAAAGAAGCAGTTATTTCTAAAAGGACTGCTCTTGAAAACTTTAATCCCAACTCAGGAAGTGTAGAAGCAAATGTCTTATAAAAGCAAATGTCTCTTGCCACTGACTCAAATTTCAGTTGCTGTCTATTGAGAAAACTTCATCTATGTCACATTTACCTGGCTTCGTGCTAATGGTTCCTCACGTTATTATCAATAGGTTTAACCTACCTTAAAGGTAGACCCAGTCTTAATGAAGTTCCTCTCCAAAACATTATCCAGTGCTGGATCTAGTTCCTCCCCAACATCTTCAATAAGCAAAGGCCTTCCAAGAGAAAGACTGTCCTCCAAATGGTTTCTGAAATACTTGTGATTGAGAGATGTGATCTAGAAACAAGACCCAAAGGTTGCTGTTGACAATATCATGATGCCACACACAGAGAGAGTGGACATTAAATGGCACCTAAGCATTCGGTCATGGAACCAAATACAGGAATCTTTAGAGAACTTTATCTGGAACCCATACTTGGTAAGACTGTACAGAAATCTAAAACTGTTTCCATCCTTTTCCTTAGCAAACTATCATTCCCCAGTACAACCTGCCTTCTCACCACCACCACTTTTGGGACAAATAATAATGGAATAAATAATCATGAAGTGTCCTGGTAGAGTGCTACACACTTGGTGTGATAAAATTCAACCTTGTTCTATTCCTCAAGGAGGGATTTAGGCTCTAACAGGGGAATCTGAAACCTTCGAAAGATGACATTAGTAGAGATCCATACAAATGTAAACACAATTTTTAGAAAAGATTTTGATATTAGAGTTTAGACTTGTGTCTCTTACTACTCTATAAAGGATTACAAATCTGTACTATTTTCAAATATTTATTCTCAGACTCTTGTTCATCTGGGGCAATAAAAACGTCACAGTAACATACATATACTCAAACACAAATTACCTGGAGTTCATTCTGGCTTTCTTTATTTTTAATCCAGATCTTCCCTTGAGTCTGTGGATCAATTAACAAAGGATAGCGAGATGCCTTTGTGACAATAATTCCATTCTGAATGGATAGGTCATCATTTGGCAGACCTTGGAGGTTCCATTCACTAATTGTGGGAACATCAATCAACATCTCATTGAGATTTAGATTGTCTCCAAATGGGATTTCTCGGGCTTTCATTTCCTTCTGCCAGTCATTTAGCAGCAGATTGCGAAACTCTTGGTTAAATGGGCCAGAATAAGATAGAAAAGCTGTAGCCAACAATACATCCCCTAAAATAGAAAACAAAACACCACTGAAATACTTTATAATCAACCTGTATTTTGTGCAGAATATTAAACATTTTCTAAAGGCACCCACTCTTTTAAACTAACTTCCAGAAGCCAGACCGTAACCACATGTTGCTGTGTCTTGGTGAATAAGCAGTAGATCATTGTTAAACAGGGTCTAAATTGTCCACCAAGTAATATCTGCTAGCCATCAACAACTAGGTTATTTTGACTCTTGTTGGATGTGAGAGTATGACTTTGGAGCTCAAGAGATGCAAAACCTGAGAAGACAGAGCCTCCATTCCAAGTGATCTTGATCAATAAGACCATTAACTCATAGGAGAATTTGAAAGTGACCTTTTGGAGGTCATTAATACATCTAATAAGAGCTGTATAGATGTCAGGCCAATATTCATCCTTCTGAAATATGTGGACACACACACAAAGAACTTGAAGTGCTAGAAGGTTGGTTTGTATTCTGATAAAACTTTCAGTTTCCTCACTCCCCTAACGGAGTCAACACATAATCTGATTAATAAAGGAACTTACATACCTACAAGTCTTTTTGTTTGTGCAGCGAACTCTTTACTTTGTTCTGTCCATCTTTCTTTTTCTCCCGCCAAGCCCCCGATCAGCGCAGAGGCCGTCTGCATCTTTCGCCTGCAGCGCTCTGCATCTTCAAGCAAGGTCTAAAAAAGGCCAGAATCAGAAGAAAACTTTTGTTCAGGAAATTATGGCCTCTACTGAGGAATATAATTTTAAACCATTATATATTATCTGCCCTTCTGAGACCTGTTAGCCTTTTACCTCACAGGAAGTGTGCCTGTGTTAGCCAGAGCCCAGCTCTTAAACCTTCACGTGGGCTCCTGAGCCCACGGGTCACACTCTCCCCAGGTGTTTGTTAATAACTAAGAAATAATAGAAATTTGTGCCATTTATGACTTCCCTATAAAGAAAAACAGATACGGGATGCCTGGGTGGCTCAGTTGGTTAAGCGACTGCCTTCGGCTCAGGTCATGATCCCGGAGACCCAGGATTGAGCCCCACATTGGGCTCCCTGCTTGGCGGGAAGCCTGCTTCTCCCTCTCTCACTCCCCCTGCTTGTGTTCCCTCTCTCGCTGTGTCTGTCAAATAAATAAATAAAAATCTTAAAAAAAAAAAATAAAAGAAAAACAGATACAAAATACAAGCATACTTTCTAATATATAGCACAAAACAAAGTAAAGCAATACATATCCCTACTTGAAAATCAGGATGATTTCTCCTGTTAAAGTTCTAGCATCATTATTGCTTGATCTAAGCACATATCCTTCGACTTGAGCTGAAACTTTAGATTATCTTCAGACTGTGCTCTTCTCAGGCTCTCTCACAGATCCCAGTGACATCTGACTCAGTAGGTCCCTCTCTGGAACTCTGTGCATCTCTAAAAGACCTTGAACCAGACTTCCACATGCTGTTGCCACTCAATGCTCCATTCTTAGAAACAAATGGTCATCTTTCTCCTTAAGATGACTGCTAATTTGGGGTGCCTGCGTGACTCAGTCACTAAATGTCTGCCTTCAGCTCAGGTCATGATCCTGGAGTCCCAGGATCGAGCCCCACATTGGGCCCCCTGCTTGGCGGGAAGCTTGCTTCTCCCTCTCTCACTCTCCCTGCTTGTGTTCCCTCTCTAGCTGTGTTTCTCTCTGTCAAATAAATAAATAAAATCTTTTTTTAAAAAAAAGACGACTGCTAATTCTACTTGTAAAAACATGTATGTATGAAATAATAGTAGGGATGGATAAAGATTTAGCTATAGGAGCAGTCATTGGAAACTCATTTATCATATATGTGTGTGTTACACATAATATATAATTACATTATACATGCTAAATGTCTAATAAGGGAGAAACGCTTAAACAAACTGTGGTGTACCTGTGAATAAGAATATTCTGAAGCCATTAAAAATTATCTTATAAAAATTTTTATGACCAAGAAAACATTCAGATATATTACTAAGTTAAAAATTCAATTTATAAACAGTATATATTGAATTGTTATATATCCAAATGTTATATTTTACATATATTTCTTAAATATATGTAAATCAAGGAATATGTTCAGATAGAAAATGAAAATGAGCAAATATTTTTAGTGCTCATTTCCAGGATTCTCTATGTGTATTTTCCATAAGGAGCATGAGTTGCTTCTGTAATAATAACACAATACAGTATTTTTCAAAACCAAGATATTTTTTCTAGTTTGTTCTCTCTGCAATTCTTTCAAATTGCAACACTGGTTTTTTTCTACTCTATTTTCCTTTCCCCCAGAGTTAATGCAGGAAACCCAAAAGCCCAGCTGAGATGTACGCCACATCTATGCTGCCCATATTCATTTGTTCAACTGTTTCTCCCCAAGAAGAAAGATGCCAACTAGGAAGTATGATCTTACAACACACTATTTCCGCCTACCTTTGAAATCAACTTTTCATGTAAAAGATATTTTTAAGATTAAGTAGTCTTCCCAAAATTCTCCATCCCCACTCCCAATTAGCCAAATAAGAAAATGGCTGGGACCCTCCTCTCTGGGTTTTTTTTCCCTGCTGGGAGACCACGCTCATTTAAGGGATGGGAACAGCAAGAAGGGAGAGGAGTGGACATTGGAGAGTACAGGAGACAGAATCAACTCTTCCCTCCAAGCCTGGCTGGGGCGATAAGCCGACTTCCCTGGGTTCCTTGGGGTGGGGGGCCTCTGGCCCACTCTCTGTTGGTGCTCCCAGAAGGTAACTAACCATCCAGAAGGCCTAGGGAAGGGGGCCCCACAAAGCACTGCCCTGTGCAGGGATAAGCAGTGCACACACTCCTTCAGTGGACAGCACAGACCTGGGGCAGGAGGTTATGGGTCCCACGTGATGAACTGTGGATTCCGCTCCCCACCTTCCGTAAGTCCGTGAGCTCCCCGGACTTGCATGGGACTCATGGAGGGGGAAGGAGCCACAGAATGACTAAAGGTCAGCTTCACTCCAGCCTGTGGGAGGCAGGCAGACTCACAGCCAGAGTTTGTATTTTTTAATTAAAAAAAAAAACTTGATATTTGTCTAAACAAATTTTAAAGTCAGAACCATACCTTTATAGTAGCACTTCTCATATGGTCCTAACAAGCAAGAGATGCTCAAAACCAAAAAAGCACATTGAATAAACTAATGCAAAAATATTACAACTGAAACATAACAACATGGGACCTAAAATATTTCTAGTGCATTCAGTAGCACCTCCAAATAGAAGGTGGTAAATAATTCTCACACCTTCCCCAGACTTTCTGAAGTAGATTCTTTCAAATTGCAACACTGGTTTTTTCTTTATATGATGATAAGTGAATCCCAAAGAACATAGTTAACAAACCCAAATAGATGATGTATAATTACTTTTCTAAAATTTCTAAAAGCCTCTTCTTTTGCTCTCAGGAGCAGAAGTGACACACGTTCTTACATAGTAAAACTTCAGTGTTCATCTAGGTTCCCTTATTGGGACTCCCATGAGAGACTGGACAATCAGAGCGGGCAGAGCAATCCTGACCAGTGAAGACTGAGAGCCGCCAGGAGGAAACACCACAAAATCATCGAGGAAAGAAGAGGCTTTCCCATCTCTTGTTTACCATACACAGGATTTACCAGTGCAGATACTGACTTTGTGGGGCCAGAAGCTTACATAATCTGTAGGGTCGGGTCCACTACAAGAAAATCATTAGAGATTCCCAAATACAAAATACATAGGTGTATGTGTATTTAGATGGGGCGGACAGGAAACACTACAAAGTCTTGGTGTCTTAGAAACTCATGTACCTTTCCTCTGAAATTTCTAGGTATTTTCTCCAAATGCTTATATGCAAATACTTTCCAACCATAACCTGGTCTTTCTCCCCCTAACATACCCTACAACTCCCAGGATCCCCATTACCTAGGAGCCTGTGCACATGAGGAGCTCTGAAGCTGAAACCACATTAGCTGGGTGTTAAAACTGCGTGAATTTCCAGAAGCAAAAAAGTTCCCGGAGCTAGGATCTAAGATGAAGAACCTATTGCCCACTGAATCAAAAATGTATGAACCCAGGTTCTGAAAGGTTCTCCAGCTGCTATTTTTCAGCCTAGGTTGAGAAGACCGTAGACAGTTATTGTCATCAGATGCAACCATGTGGCCAGTCACACTGGTCCAACAGAGAGGTCTGAAGTGGACACCAGAAGGCCAAGGTCTATTTCAGACTATCCAGCCCTATGATCAGGAACCATCCTTTGAACCTCAGCTCCTTTCTCCAAAAGAACAATAAAAATATCCATATTGCTTACCATGCAAGATTATTTTAGAGCTTAAATAAGATAAAGTGGGAAGACCTGACTTGAAAAACATAACAGAAATTTCTCCACAAGGGGCTGTTTTCATCACCATCCATCAGGAGACTCAGACTGGTTATGCTCCAGAACTGACTCCCTTCTGGGCTGACCACCCTGACCTCTCACCAGGGTCCTCAGTGTGTGTTAGAAAGAAGCTCCAGAGCTTAGTGAGGGATGAGGTGCTGTTTATGTACTATGTTTACATCAAATCAGTCCCTGCTGGGAACCAAACCCTTGGAGAGAGAAAGGAGCAAAGGAAGGGTTTATGGTAGCCATATTGGTGCATGACCATGCCAAGGAATTACCTGCTTTTCGTTCATGGCCTGCTCATACTCAGCCTGCACCACGTCGAGCTCTGCTTGCTTGTCATCCAGCTCAGCCTGGGCCTTCTGCAGATCCTGCATGGCCAAGATGTAACGATTCTCCTGTACCACCAAGTTGGCCTGCACAGGACATACCCAGGGTGAATGATGAATGAGGCGCACCAACCAAACAGCCCACCTTTCACTTGAGATCTCAGCCATGCCTATACCTGTTCTCTGCTCTACCCCTAGTCTTTTCAAGTTGCATTAAGTTAAGACCAAATCTTAGTATGGGCTTGATATAAATGTTTATAAACAGAAAACTATAATTTATTTGAAGTCAGCACATTTTTTTTCCATCAAGTGACAGATAGTAAATAGTTTAGTTGTCTTGAGCCAAGGGGCAAAATCGAGGCTATTGTTCAGGCACTTATTTAAAAACCATTTAAAAATATAGAAATTCTTATTTCACTAGCTGCATATACAGAGGGGGTGAGCTAGATTTGGCCTGCAGGCCAGGATTTGCCGATGCATAGATCAGAGTGTTGCAGTATTAAGTGCATAGGTACACTACAGAACATTGTAAGATTATTGTAGAAAAAGAAAAACTGAATATTGATAACCATCTGCCTAGGAAGGCTCATCACTATTGATGAGGATGTTAAAACAAGATAAAAAATGGAACCTAATTATTCACTGAATGTAAAATATAGATTTTTCTGAGCTGTGGTGATCTTGATGTTGTTCTTAGAGTCTTCCTATATTGTTTTCCATAAAAGAATTGGTACCTTGAGCTGTAACTAATTAAAAATATTTCTTTTTAAGGAAGCTACTAAATTTGTCTCAAAAGACATATTCAAAAGCAATATTAGCAAAAGACAAGATGTAGAAAACAGTCTGTACTTACAGGAATTTAGATGTCTTAAACAATTTTTGGGAATCAAAAATTTTTTTAAGTCTCTAAAATGTTAAAATTGACTTTCATGGGGATAATCCACTATTAGGGCCACATTCTCTCTGGGGTGTTTCAGAAGAAAAGATTATCTTGAAAAAAATTTTTTGAAATAAATTATTTTTCTGTCTGAAAACCTCAGGCTCCCAGATTTTGGCAGAATAATTCTTTAAGGGCCATAACTTACTAGGACCAATGACAGGCAAAACGATGGCTTAACAACTACGCTTTAAAAAGGATCTAACTCTCAGGACATTTTCTTCTCAGGTCTACTCTAAATCACACCTGTTGTTGTGGCTTAAACAAACGAAACCTAGGTAACAATGCCCAACAACTCTCTAAGGCAACAACCTAATGTAAATCACAGCTCCAGAAATTTTGAATATTTTCTAGACTTGGACTCAGAAATAATAAATTGAAAAAATTTTTCATGAAGCTCTCGGAAGTTGCCAACCACAAGGCATAGAATCCTTCAAGTCCAGCAGGTTGCCTTGGGAACTGTACGAGTCCACGCAGATCACTTACACTCTGAGATTCAGTTTATCCAAGAAGATGTTGAAACTCTACTTCCTAGGATGTGTATTTGAGAGAGGATTAAATAAGATAACATATGTAAACACCCATGGCTGGCGTTGGCATCCAACAAGAATCCAATAAATAATAGATGTTGTTGTCCAAGTTTAGTTTGGCTATAAATGATCTGTTTCTGTGGACTGATATTTCTGGTTTTCATGGTTTTCAAGGATAAATCTCACTATAATTAACTCGAACAGAGTCTGAATTGCTATCAGTTGGTATTTAAGTTTATTTGCTACTAGATGTCACTTGGCCTGTTGACAATGACGGTCTCTGGACGAAGGAGAAGAGCCCCTCAGGGTCCTCATCATTGTTTAGTGTTGAGGAGGTTCCTGGAGTGTAAGGAGTGTCCTTAATCTGTCCTCACTCAGAAGCAAGATCTCACCAGGGAAGACCCTCCAGGAACACATGAAATTAGAGGCCTCGGTCAGTGTTGCTTCATACATTAGCAAGTTGCCCAGTGATAACATGCACTTCCTCTGTCTTCACCTTCTCCAAAACAGTGACCGTGCAGGCTCTCTTTAACTGCACTTATTTTCATAACAGAACTTTCAGAACAACCTGATGCATTCAAGGCTCCTAGGGGCTGGGTGCTCATAAGCCAATAGGAGGTCACTTCCAGGACTGACTTCTCAGAAAGAAAAACAGAGGTTTAAGGAGCAGGTAAAACATTCCCCCTTCTGATGGTGTTCCCTTCACTTACTACCACAAGATCAAGATTGTCCTAGGATTAGGTGGAGGCTAAAATGTCCCAGAACAGGGGAGAGGATCTCCTTGTTCTTAGGTAAACCTTGTTCAGAATATCCATCATTTAGTACTGATTTTGGCTCATTTTATAATCATAGCAAAATAAAAGCTACCCAGCATGAATTCAACAGCAATTCCCTTAGAAATACTATATGCGGGGCGCCTGAGTGGCTCAGTTGGTTAAGCCACTGCCTTCGGCTCAGGTCATAATCCCGGAGACCCGGGATCGAGCCCCACATCGGGCTCCCTGCTCAGCGGGAAGCCTGCTTCTCCCTCTCTCACTCCCCCTGCTTGTGTTCCCTCTCTCGCTGTGTTTCTCTCTGTCAAATAAATAAATAAATAAATAAAAATATTAAAAAAATAAAAACCAATATTGTTAAAAAAAAAAAAAAAAAGAAATACTATATGCTTACTCACAGGAAAAATTTGCAAAGGAGGCCCTGTATTTTTCATTTGATAGGGTGGTTATAATTCAGCCAATATCTGAATGCCCATTTTGGAGTTATACTGGATTCTTCAATGGTCCCAAAATTCATAATGTTGACAGCATGGCATCAACCATTTGCACTAAAATTCCCTAAACCAAATGAGTCTTTGCTCTTTAAGTTGGTTTAATATCCCAACTGGCTTTAGTCACTGAATAAATGACCCTGGTATGGTAACAGAAAATGAAAAGGGATTTGCAACTCGATCCCTATCTTCTTTCCATTCTCAATTATTTGTATCATGATTATGAAGTTCTTCAGGTAGTTTATAAGCATAAGTGGATTTCAGCTGATGGTTGAGAGGGATCAGAATCATACAAAAGCAAAGTAATCAAACAGGCCACACATGCAATTTTTGAGACATCAACATTCTATTTTCAAAGCATGTATTTACCTCTCTGTCTGCTGAAGAGTGTCATTGATGGAGGTGGGAGGAAGTATGTGCATAGGAAGCCTAGAAATGCAATCGCTCAAAGGGAAACAGGCATACTTTCCATTACATTACATTAAAGAACGGATGACATTCAATTTCTTTCCTGAGGGACAAAGGACAAGAGTGGGAATACTATGTCGTAAATTACAACCAAGACCAGCCACCAATTGTGTGCTGATCCTGCCTTGGTCATAAGATTCACTGGCAGGAAATCGTGGACATTATCAGGGTATTCTGTGCTATCGTTTTCTTTGTTTCTTCTTTCTAAATTGACACTGTGGTGGGAGACCATGCAGCAGCCCACAGTGAACCAGGCATCCTTGTAGAGACTCCATGCTTAAAAGGCTTGCACAACTCACACCGGAGAGGTTATTACAGTGAAGAGAAACATCCAATGCTTGGCCTTTCTGTCACTCGCTCTCCCTGTGGACTTGAATGCAACCACACCAGAGGCCAAAGGCATCTGTGCTACATGAAAAGCCAAGACCAGTTGACCTCAAGGGCACTCACAGGCACATAACATGTGGTTCTATGCAGGAGGCTCACCTTCAGAGGCAAGACTTCTCTGTTGATAGAAAAGAAGGAAGCCATGGCTTTGGTCCAGGAACAAAGACCAGCTACATTCCCACACACACGCTTAGCAGTTTCAATGTTGTAGTCTGTCATTTCAAAGTAAGGATTCAGAAATTCTATCACTTCTTCATTGATCATGTCTTTGGGGAATTGCTATGAAAGAAAAGAATAAAGTTAAGTCAAAATACTTCTTTCCATGAAGTCATACTCCCATGATGTTTACAGTGCAACTGAAATTACTGAACAACCAAGAAATGATGGATGACATCATATTCTGTTGATATCTCAGGATATGGGGCCAAAGTCCTGAAAGCGAAAACAGAGTGAGCAGTGATGGCGAAGAAGGCAGAGCATACTTTAGCTTCTGTGAACAAGAGATACCAACCCCCATAAATGTTCCAGGATCTAGGGAAAGAGTAAATTATTTAGGTGATGATTACTAATATGGTTACTAAAATTTCCAAGCCAATAATACTTCCATGTCATCAATCCTAAATAGATGACTGGTAAGCCCATAAAATCAATAATGGAAAATAAATACACTCAGGTATACTCAGCCTAAGGACAAAATCTATTTTGCATTTAGCAGCAACTAAATGCTTAATATATTCAAAGAGAGATTTTATTAAACTCATCTGAATTATGCAGGTAACAACCTGGACATGAGGTCTTGAGGGCAATGAATAAATTTTTAATCATAAAATTATCCAAAATGTGAGAGAACTGTTAACTTCTGGAGGGATAAAACTGAAAAACAGTAGCAGAAGTGGATTACAAATCCTTTCTTACATCAAGAGAAGACTGGCCAACCAAGAATCTCAACCTTCCTCAAGAGGTATTCAAGCCTCTCAAAGAAGGTGATGAGATCTTCTCTAAGTAGACAGGAATGCAGCGCCTACATAAAAGCCTTCACAGAACATACCATGAGGTAGGTGGAATCCACACTCATTTACACATCTTTCACTACAAGTATCTTTTATGACTCTTGAGAAATAGTGGAGCCAGAAGAAGAACGAGAAGAATATTTGGGAGCCATGGAAGGATAGTGGTGATGGCAAAGGCAAGGGAGCCTCCAAGAGCAGGGGCCCTGCCACCAGGTCCACAGGACAGGAGCTTCAAGTCATCTGCCAGGATCCTCTGTGAAGTCCAATTCTGTTGTCACATTTTTCTATGAAAATTTCTTAAGTCTCCTCTGTCATCACCCACACTCAGTCAGAGTTCATCACAACCTTCCCTCCATACAAACAGCCTGTTATTCCTTCTGGGTAGCACTGACATCACAGAGCCCCATATTTTAATTATCTGCAGCAGGACTGCATGGCCACTGGTTTTGTAAGCTGCTCACCACTGCGGCTGCTGGAAGGTGCCTCACAAGATGGCCCAGCCACATGGCACTTGGGCATCGGGACATTGAAAACTGAGTGAAAGGCAGTGCTAAGGTCATTGCTTGGGAAATCAACATGACTTGGGGATTCCCAGGAAGTTGTGGCAAGATCCAAGTATGAAAGATAAAACAATAAAACTTCTAGAAGAAAACACAGAACCAATTATTTTGCCTTAAAGGCAAGGATTTCCCAAACAGAACACAAAAAAGAAATTAAGGAAAATAGTGATAAACTGGACTATGTTAAACTTAAGAATGTCTGTGAATCAAAGGATACCTTTAATAGAATGAACAACTAAGGCAGAAAGTGGAAGAAGATATCTGCAAGTTACTCATACTTTATAGAAAGAGATTCTACCCATTAACAAAAAATTTAAATGAATAAGAGAGACATAAACAGGAACTTAACAAAAGAAATCCTAAGAGGCCCATGAACTGATGAAAGATTCTCAGCATCATTACTTACCAGGGAAATGCAAACTAAACCCACAATAATAAGACACTACTATAAACCCATCAGAATAGAGAAAAATCAAAAAAATACTTAAGATTTGGAACAACTTGGAATGGCTAAAATCAACAAGTCAAGAAACAACAGAAGTTGGTGAATATGTGGAGAAAGGGGAACCCTGTTGCACTGTTGGTGGGAATGCAAGCTGGTGCAACCACTCTGGAAAACAGTATGGAGGTTCCTCAAATAGTTAAAAATAGAGCTACCCTATAACCCAGCAAAGGCACAACCAGGTATTTATCCAAAGGATACAAAAATAGTGACTCGAAGGGGCACCTGCAGCCCAATGTTTATAGCAGCAATGTCTACAACAGACAAACTGGAAAGAGCTGAGATGTCCATTGACAGATGAGTGGATAAAGAAGATGTGGTCTATATATACAATGGACTGTTATTCAGCCATCAAAAAGAACGAAATCTTCAGGAACCTGGGTGGCTCATTCGGTTAAGTTTCTGCCTTCAGCTCAAGTCACAATTCTAGGGGCCTGGGATCAAGCTCCACGTTGGGCTTCCTGCTCAGTGGAGAGTCTGCTTCTCCCTTTCTTTTGCCCTCTGCCTCTCCCCCTGTTTGTGCGTTCTCTCACTCTCTCTCTCTTGCTCGCTCACTCTCTCTCTCTCAAATAAATAAAATCTTTTTTTAAGAAAGAGTAAAACCTTGCCACTTGAAATGACATGGGCGGAACTGGAAATTTTTATGCTAAGCAAAATAAGTCAATCAGAGAAAGACAAAAACCATATGATTTCACTTATATGTGGAATATAAGAGACAAAACACATGAGCATAGGGGATGGGAAGGAAAAATAAAATAGGATAAAAACAAAGAAGACAAACCATAAGAGACTCTTAACTCTAGAAACAACTGACGGTTGCTGAGGGGGGAGCTGGGGGGAGGGACAGGGGAACTGGGTGATGGACATTAAGGAGGGCTCATGATGTGATGAACACTGGTGTTATATGTAACTGATAAATCATTAAATTCTACCCCTGAAACTAATAATATACTATATGTTAACTAAATTGAATTTAAGTAAAATTTTTTAAAGGTGTAGAACAACTTAAACACTGCTGGTGGATGTGTAAACTGACAGAGCCATTTTTGAAACTCCTTTGGTGCTATCTATAAAACTGTTTATATGGATACAGTGTGGTGAGCATAGCACGATGTACAGAGCTGTCCAATCAGTATATTGTACACTTGAAATTCATGTAACATTGTGTGTCAACTATACTTCATTCAAAAAAAGATTACATCTCTTAAAAATATATATAACCTAAGACCCATAAATTCCATTCCTGTGTACAAAGCCAACTGAAATGCAAATACACCCACCAAATGACCAGGAGACTGATTTCATAGTAGCTTTAGTTATAATAGCCCAAAACTAGTAACAACCAAGAAACCCATCAGCAGTACAATAGACAATAAATTGAAACATATGATAGCATTTCACACTGTGCTGGTTCATACAAGCTCATGAGGAGCCATTGCTAAATTCTCGGGAATTTTACAAACTTAATAAACAAGTTAAAAAATTAAATTATATAAGCTACACTTAAATAAATTTCATTTAAAATAAAAATCATGATGGGGTACCTGGGTGGCTCAGTCATTAAGCGTCTGCCTTTGGCTGAGGTCATGATACCAGAGTCCTGGGATCAAGCCCCGCATGGGGCTCCCTGGTCGGTGGGAAGCCTGCTTCTCCCTCTCTCACTCCCCCTGCTCGTTTCCTCTCTAGCTGTGTTTCTCTCTATCAAATAAATAAAATATTTTTTAAAAATTAGAAAAATAAAATAAAAATAATGCATAGTAAAAGTAATCACTTTCTATTATTTTACTACATTTTACTACCTATGTTTTGAGGTCACTTGTCTTTATTGTAGCTACATGGGGGTACATTCCTACTATTCTACTACATACCTCTCCCCAGCTCTACATTCAACAAGATCATTTTGGTAGCTTGAAATTGGCCATTGTGGGTATATTTACACCATGGAAATTAGCGAACACTACAAATCAGACGTTTTGCCCATTTTTTTCCTTTTTCTCCCCCAAGAACCAGTTGTTTTAAATATTTGCCACATACTATCACTTCATATACTGAACAGCTATACAGCAATGAAAAAAAAAGAATGAAATACTATCCTCGTAAAACAAGAATGAATTTCAAAAGACTTGTCAAATAAAAAAGATCAAAATGAAAGAAGTCACATGACATGATTTCATATCTATAAATTTCAAAATGAACAAAATTAATTATCAGGATAAAGATCAGAATAATGGTTATCTTAGGGGAAGTTACTGACTGGTTTGGGACACAAGAGAGATTTCTGCGGTCTGGAAATACAAATCTTGATTTCCGTGTTCATTAATAGGTATAAACATGTAAATATTTATTAATCTGTATACTTAAAATATGTATATTTATCATATGTAAATTCTACATCAAAATCAAAACCTTGCAAATTACTCAAATTACTGAGACTTGCAAAATATAAATATGCATATATTTGTATTCACATGCATACAATATATGCCCACAAGTATTGCTTTAATATGATTTTTTAAATTTTTATTGAAACAGATCACTGATGATGCTTTAATATGTCTAAAATCTGTCAGGAAAGGTTCTAAGGCTTGTTTTTAAAGTTTTAAAGTCTTGTTTTTGAAAAGAAAATTCTATTCTGAAAAAATACTTAAATGTGTGTTTAATAAATGTATGGAGAATATTATTCAGGCTTGAAAAAGAGGGAAATCCTGCCATTTGTGAAGGACATTATGCAAAATGAGGTAATCCACACACAGAAAGACAAATCCTGCATGTCTTACTTACATATAGAATCTAAAATAATCAACTTCATAGAGGCAGAGAGTAGAATGGTGGTTGCCAGGGCTGAGGGGATGGGAAATGGGAAGATGCTGGTCAAGGGGTGCAAAGTATCAAGTTGCAAGAAGACTAAGTCCTAGAGGCCTCATGCACAATAATATGAATACAGTTAACAACATTGAATACTCCATATTTTCTAAGTGTTCTTAGGTCATGGATACCTTAGCTTGACCTTGGCAATGATTTCACAACGTATACAAATCTCTAAATATCAAGTTATAAACATTAATATAGAGATTTTTTTGAGAGATAGAGAGAGAGAGAGAGAGAGAGAGAGAGAGAGAGAATGTGAGTAAGCAGGGGTGGGGAAGGAAGGGCAGAGTATCAAGGAGAGGGAATCCCAAGCAGGCTCCACAATCCTCAGATCATGACCTGAGCCAAAATCAAGAGTCAGATACTTAAACAATGGAGCCACGCAGGCACCCCAATATAGAGAAGTTTATAGGTCATTATACCTCAATAAAGATGGCAAAAAATTGAAAAAGTAAAAATATGTATGTATAGTAAATTCTTTTCTGAAACTTATTCTACTAAAGGACTCAGCCACTCTAACGAAGTCTGAGTCCCCTCTTAGTCCATTGTTATTGAACTACCAACCTGTAAATTCTGTAAGAAGTTTCCGGCAGTCATGAGTTTTAAAGATTCCTGCCACGACGGAATTGTACAGCTTTTTTCCAGGTCAATTTTCACCGCATTGACTTTCCTTTGAAACAGGAGCAGCACACAATCCATGATCCTCATGATGAGGTGAGGGGGTCGGCCCAGCGTGCGGACAGTGGCGATGTCCGAAGGCTTGATGGTCTGCAGGATGAGAGGAGGTCATCATCCAATATCAGATAAGAGAGTGTGGACCAACCTTTCATCTCTAAATGTTACTTTGATGGAGGAAAGAAAGAATTTTTTGAGTTATGTGTTGAGTCATAAGCCTTAGATGCACAGTTAATCCCCAAGAAACACCATGCCCCAGAAAGTTCAAATTTTTACAATTTAAAACTGACAGCAAGAGGAGAGACGGTAAGGGAAATACTGGTGAGCATCTAAGGAGCTGTGACTTCTCTAAAATTACACAGACCGCTTTGTGTGAGGGGGAAAAAATGAGTATAATCTGAAAGAAAAAGAATACTCAGCACTTAAGGAGCTACGAGGAATTCTCAACCAGGAAAACTCCAGGATGTGCAGTGCATTTTACTCACTAGTTATATAGGTCAAGAATCGGCCTCTCTCTTTAGCAACCCAGATTTGTCACGGTGGACTGACACTAGCACATAGCCCCAGGGCTGACAGATTGAATAATTAGAGGTTTCTGAGCTGGGAAATGACCTTTAAATGATGGAACTGAAGCAATACGAATGTCACTAACTCAGAAAAGTCCTGTCCCAATTCTAGTATGGAAATTCTAAAAGAGTAAATTATTTAATAGTCACATAGAATGATTGTGATTGCTAATAACTACCTATCTCTTAGTCTCTTTATGGAATAACAATTGGAAAAATATGAAATATAATAATCGAATACAGTTCTATTTCTAGAACGAATAGTGTACACTTATTCCTTCCAGATCTTACTTGCGTGTGCCTACCCCCCCCCACCAAATGAAGGTTACGAATGACCGTCTTATCAAAACTAATATAAAAAAATTTAAAAATAAAAAAACGAATAATCTTTTCTCTGAGGATTAAGGAAAAACTGAGGATGAAAACCACTGAACTTGTTAATTAAATATGTAACTACTTCAAAAATTGTTTGTTTCAGGAGATTAGTCTTTGTGAACACAAGGCAACTGGAAGTGAAGGAGAATTCGCATTCAAGAACTAGCCATGGCAGACAGATCTTGATATGAGATGTATGGCTAGAAAAGAACGGAGAGAAATATAGCAGCTAGTAGAGAAAGTAAGGTCCAATAAATGTTGTATAAGCAGGAAGAGCTAGACATGCTTATTTTACTTAAGCTTTAAAAGGGAACATTCTCAAACAGAATTGGGCTCAATTATCTTTGGTGCCCAGGTAAAAGGAGCTGGAGGAAGAGGTATTTATCTCAAGTTCAACCTGTTTTAGCTAAGTATTGGATTCCTCCTTTACTTTCCAGGTAAAGCAATATGAGTGCCACAGAATTCCTTAGATAGCCTTGTAATATAATAGCTATTTAACATCTGGAGGTATTTTGTATGATTGCACGGAGTCAGATTAGCTTTGAGACAGGAAGAGAAACAATCTTTGCTATCACCTTATTTGTTGTACAGATTTATGTGGCTTGATGCCAAAAAGTTAGTTGGACTGGGTGTGGAACTTCTTAAAGAGTGTATCAGTAGTATCATATTTCAACATTTGAAAAGCTCACAAAGAAGCAAAGAAACAGAGGCAGAACCAATGAAGGAAATTGTTGAAAAGCTCTCTAATACACCCCATCATGTCACCCCAGTTTCCCCCCATTTCAGCCTTGGTAATTAATTATATAATGCAAACTATCTTAGTGGTAGCAAACATGAAATTAGGAGGACAGAGGAAAATATTTAATAATATCAAAAGGATGACAAGTCTTTTAAATCTTTGGAAAAACTTTAAGCGTGATCTCAGAAGCCATATGCCATGTTTCTATGATGCCATTAGATTTGGGAGTTTCTTTACACTATCAGTATAGTCTCTCTGTTGATCAGAGACTCTCAGTCTAAAGCCAAGATGCCCCCAAAAGGGGGGTGAGTGGAAATCAGGATCTTAAAGAGATCTCTGCCCTCCCATGTTTACTGCAGCATTATTTACAATAGCCAAAATAGAGAAGCAAGCTAAGTGTCTACCAGTGGGCGACTGGTTAAAGAAATGTGAGATATATGTGCACACTGTGTGTGTATGTGCGTGTGTGAGTGCCTGTGTGCAATGGGATATATTCAGTCATTAAGAAAAAAAGGAAATCCCGCCATTTGAGATAAGGATAGACCTACGGGCCATTTTGCCAAGTAAAATAAACTAAATATAGGAAAACAAATACTGTATGATCCCATTTATATGGAATATAAAACAGCCAAGATTTATAGA
This sequence comes from Spilogale gracilis, assembly GCA_004023965.1. NCBI lineage: Eukaryota > Metazoa > Chordata > Mammalia > Carnivora > Mephitidae > Spilogale > Spilogale gracilis. Next base: position 53,615 of record PITA01008057.1, on the reverse strand, counting down.
AGCAGAGAATAGAATGGCAGTTGTCAGGTCCTAGCAGGAGGAGAAAAAGGGAAACTGATGGTCAAAGGGTACAAATTCTCAATTATGCAAAATAAACAAATTCTGGGTATCTCCTACAGACCACAGTGTCTAGGCTCATACTGTATTATATACTTCAAATTTGTCGAGAGGGTAGATTTTAGATATTATGCTAAATGTTTTTAGCACATAAAGTAACAATAACAACATTAAAGGGAGCTGGGGGAAACTTTGGGAGGTAATGGACATGTCAATGGATTTGAAGGTGAGGATGGTTTCACAGGTATACACTTATTCCTGAACTCTCTGAGGTGTATACACTATACACATCCAGCTTTTACACACCAATCATACGATAAATTGTTTTTTTAAAAGGTGTGGGGGTGGGGGGACACCTGGGGAGCTCAGTCGGTTAAGTGGCTGCCTTCCGCTCAGGTTATGATCCCAGGGTCCTGGAATCGAGCCCCACATCGGGCCTCCTGCTCAGCGGGAAGCCTGCTTCTGCCTCTCTCTCTCTGCCTGCTGCTCTGCCTATTTGTTCGCTCTATCTCCATCAGATAAAATCTTTAAGAAAAATAAATAAAATGGATAAAATTTTAAAGAGACAGGAGGAGATAAGGAGCCCACCAACCTGAGAGACTGAAGACCCTGCAGGGCTCCAGGGATCAAGAAGAACAGTTTAGCCAGTGCAAGAAGGAACAGAGAAACAGTAGGTAAAGACGTGTCCCAGTAAGAGTAGTGTGGAAAGTTGGAGAGATACCGGAGAAGGCTGTATTGTTTCAAAAGAGTAAAAATTCGTATTTGCATATTGCTCAGGAAACTTAGAGACTCAACTTGGATCAGAAAGATTGAGATGTGTTTCAGGCAGTGAGATCAGGAAGGAATTAAAAGAAATTGCATTATCAAGTAATGAAGCATGCTCAGTTGATTTCCTAGAACCTGAATTAGCTGTGGACAGATCAGCTGTTTCCTAGTCCAGAAATCAATAACATAGGGCCATAGAGGATTAAGACTGAAGTAAAAGCAATCTTAAATTGAGACTCAAGAAATCTCACATTGAGTCTTGAACACTTAAGGTGTGGCCCATTTCACGAAACTCATCGTATTTTCTCAGAATCCTGCCTTCTTTCTCATTTCGTCATTTCTGTTCTTGCCACACAACTATGGTGAATAATTGTTAGAGGCCATTCAAAACCCACCATTCACAAGCTCCATTAGATCAGCAGGTCTGTATTTAGATAATTCATAGATAAACTCAGAGCACATTGTATCTTACAGACTTGCTCCAATGTCCTCAGCGAAATGAGTAGGGAAATATTACCTGAGAAATTTTATGTCCCAATGTCACGTAGCTTATTGGTGGCAGAGTGGAAACAAGAACCCAGGACACCTGGCTGTCAACACAGGATACTGCCCAGCATTCTTGAGTGAAGAAAATGAGATGGGAACTAGCAAGGGAAAATTCTCGAAAAAGCTAATAACATCTCCCTGCAGAAAAGGCTACTTGGCATTTTTCCAGTGAGGGGCCCCTTTGGCCTGAAGCAGTTGAGCATTTCCTTGTTGTTACTCGTCTTTTCTTCATCCTCATCCTTCGTCCCAGGCACTAAACATGACATCTGCCACGCGGCACAGATTTACCTGTAAGGCTGCTTCTGCTTCTTCTAAAGCTGGTTTTGCTGCTTCCAGTTTCTCCTCGGCAATGGCTTTATCTTTAGAGATGCCGTCCACGATGGCCTGGGCTTTGTCCTTCACCTTCTGTACCTCAGCCTTGACCTTTTCAGCAGCCTGTGCCTTCATTGTCACTTCTTTTAAGACCTAATTCAATATAAAACAAAACAAAACAAAATCTCATCAAACATACCTTGTCAAGCTGAGAATACACATTTTCCCTTGATTTGTTGATTGCATCTACTTCTAGGATATTTCACGGGAAAATTAAGAGTGCTGTATCCTATTGGAAATAATGTATCCTTTCATGGTTACAATGTAGCGAAGATGCATACATCGTTAACATTCATCACCAGGAATGTCAAACACATACGGTACCAGCAGGAGTGCCCACATACCGTGTCAGCTTTATCATTGGCCACTTGGAGCTCCTTTTCTTTCACTTCCAGTTCTTTGCTCAGGGCTGCTACAGACTCTGAGGCTTCTTTTAGCTTTTCTAATCCAGTGTTCATTCTAGGATGAAACATCCAAGCAAACCATGTTAAAATGTGTGGCATTTGGCCGCATTTCCCAAGCACTCATCCATTTCTGTGGATGGTAATGGTCGTATTTGGAGAATGAGTATACGTGCAAATAACAAATCCCAGAGGGCTTGACAAAAGGAATATGCACCCAGGGTTGATGCTAGACTGAACCCGTGTGTATGTTTCTCATAGACTGCCCGTGGCAGCATGAACTCATTTTAACCCGACGTAACACAAAGAAAGATGATGGGTCTAGAAGCTGTATCATGCAGGATACATGCTTAATGCAGTTTAATTAAATGACAACAGACTTCAAATGCTAAGCCCTATCACAGAAATAGGAAAATAAATAACTTCTGTTTAAAAAAAAAAAGGAAGAACTAAAAGAAGAAAGATTTGCGATCATGGAAAGAAAAAAATTTAAAGTCATCAGAGCAACCCTGTGAAGGGAGCACTCACTGTTTGGACGTGAGATAATGGGACCTCAAAGACCGAAGCTCTTAGAGTCAGTCAGTCCAATCTCCCAGCCAGGGGGCCTTATGGAGCAGCCCTGGCTGGTTCTGGCGATATGCAGAAGAAGCTAGAACTGTTCAGGGAAAAAGCAGGCAGAGCAGTGAAACCTGGAACAGGCTTCAACTGAACTAGGGTATTCACTGCAGTGAACCTCAGCATCAGCCAGACTCTCCTGTCCTAGACACCCAGAAAGGGTGGGAAGAGAAGGATGAGAGAAGGGAGGCAGGAAACATCTCTACCATATGTCATTTGGTATTATAAAAAAGTGGTAGACCACATAAATACTGGGCAACAATAAAGTTCCTAACAATCATGGAATAATCTTTGGAATAGGCCTGAGGGGTGGGTGTGTTGGCCTTGCCTTCCATGTGGGGCTGGCTGATTCTTGGCTGCTGTGGAGGGCTGACCTGTGCGCTGTAGGATTTTTAGCAGCATCCTTGACCTCCCCTCATTTGACACCAGTAACATCCCTTCCGAGCCCTTACCACCTAAGTTGTAACAAACAAAAATGCTTCTAGTCACTGCAAAATGCTCACTAGGAGCACACGTGGCCCCAGTGGGGAGCCACTGTCTTAAAATAACCTTATATCTGAACGTCACACTTACCTGTTGGCCAGAGTTTGCACTTCCACATGCTTTTCTCTGTATGTGCACTTATATCCCTGAATAAAGGATAGGTATGACTTGGGAGTCACATGAGTAGATCGTCGGAATCTCTGGAAATAGTCAACACACTTCTCAGCTACCCCATCCTGGAAGGAGCCCATGCACTGCACCACTTCCCTCTTGGTTTCCAAACTGCAGTCAATGTCATAGGAGGACAGGAAGTGTTCAGACACTAGAAAGAATAAAGATGGCAGCATGTGAAATACGAACATGAGTTACTATTTGAAAAGTTAGCTGGCTATTTTTGAAAGATTTAGACATTTCTTGTACTGCAGACCATTTTTGTAGCCCTAGCTAGTTAGATATCTGTCGACATTTTGGGCCCCAGGCTTATGACTTGGACAATTTTTTTTTCCCTTTCATGTACAAAACTATCACAGAGCTCAAGCCTGTCATCGGTCTTTGTTTTCTGGTCTCTTCTGCCCGGCTATAGGCTCCACTCAGGGGCCAGACCGTTCTACGCTGTTCTATGCAGAAGGGCCAAGGGGGTACAAATAATTCAGAAATCAGGGCCCACCTGGCACTCATACTTAACAAACACATTTATTTTTAAATGCAGAACTTGTCATACCCTTAATTCCCCCAGGCTCTGACTGCATTTGGTATGTGGAATTTTTGTCACTAAATTTTTATATGGCTGGGTCATCTTGTTCTCAAAAGTGGCAGCTGGCCGCTTGCAGTCAATTCTAATTTACAGCATCCTTTAAAATTGTTTGGGTAAAAACCTCCTATTGGAGACCTTTATCTTTCCAACAGCACCAATCATGGGACCAATTCTAAGGCAACATTTCCTACTATAGGAATAGACCATAAAGTCAGAGCTAATCAATCACCAAGTACACATTGGCATCTGTTGCCCTTTCACTCCATAATGGGCCAGGTAGTGAGACTAGTATGGAACTTGGTCTCAACCCTAAAGAATTTACAACAGTTATACATGATGCAGTAAAGAATTATTATAACCATCTTTATGGTTGTAGCTTGGAAAAATTTGTCTATGGATTTACTTGAAAAGTACTCAAGAGTATTGAATAATGTACAAACGGGTTGCAAATAGAAAGATGGCCAATAAAAAGGGAAGGAAAGAAGGAATCAAGTAAACCTATAAAGTGAGAATTAGAAAAGATATAAAAAATGATCAGTGATGGATCACTAAGTTAATTTATTAAAACAGTAATTGTGGAGCAGTATTCACATCTATGTAAATAATAGGCGTCCTATATCAGCTAGATTATAAACACAGTTTATCATATACACTGAAAGGCAATAAATCAAGACTCAGAAGTCATATTTTCTCATGAGTTAAGCAACCTCTACAAAGAACACTTTAAATTCCTCCAAGTTTAAGTCTAGGCCCTGGAAACATCAGAACCGTCCTTGCTTATGAAAAAAAAATTTGTAGGTATTCAGTCCAATAGCTGCAATATTCACCAAGCACCACAGATACTAAGAACTTTACTTGGCATTATACTGTATCTTCAGCGAAGTCCACACTTTCTGAAAACCTCCTTATATTTACCATGTAATGATTTTTTTCCTTTTTATATGAACAGAGGGTATCAATAATGGTGACTTCTTTCTTTATATTAAGAGGCCTTTATATATTAAGTATTCTTCTTGTCTCTCCAAAAAGTCAAAGAGAATAAAAATAGGATGGATTCAAAGTATATTTTTTCCAAAGAACCCAATCTCTTGTGCAAGAAAGGTTACAAAAAAATCAGATCACTTTCACCTAGGGTGGCCTGTGCCTGCAAAGGCTCAAGCAAGAGGCCTTGGGAAACCCTTCCAAGGTCATCTTCATTATCCAATCACACATTACCAATCCAATTTGGAGGTCCACCTTCAGGTAGTTGTCTGAGTTTGGTGTGGGTTATATTATGGTGATGTATGTTCATATCACACGATGGGAATGAGGTAGGGTATGTGTGGGATAGAGAAGAGAATGCTGGCTCTGTGACTGAATTTTGGTGTCCTCAGATTTCTACCTCATTTAGATTAAAAGAATTAGAGTTACAAAGTGAAAAAGGCACACTGGTTGCCTTTCCAGTAGCCATTCCCTCTCTGCTACTAAAAGCATCTTTATGTTGCTCAAGGTAACAATCTGTCCAACTAAAATCCTTTGATTCCCCAGACTCTCTTATAAGCAGGGGTGACCCAGTTCAGGCCAATGACATGTAGATGAAAGTTCTTGGGGAAGAATGTTCTCCTGAAATAAAAGGCAAACTTCATGACATATTGGCAAACTTGGGGATGCAGCAGCCACCTTGTGCCCAAGAGTAAGAGCCACACCCTGAGGATGACAGTGAGATGGGAGTAAGATTCCCCCAAAGGCATCATCCTGGACTGCAGAGCTCTGCATTCTCTTGGTAGCAGGAAAAAGGGGGAGGGGGAAAAAGTATTTGTTTAAGCAATGACATCTCTAGTTTTCTCTACAGCCAAACACATCTTAACTGATACATTCAGAGGGCAAGCACATCTAATCTTAGCAAATCCTAAATCACAAAACGGTATCAGTTAATCCTTACAACATCCCTAAGTGATGAATTTTAATATGTACCTCTTATAGATAAGAATAATGAGGCTTAAAGAAGTTTACTTGCAGATGACAGATGTGCGATTCTAACCCAAGGATAATAGACTCCAAAGTCCATGTCACCTTGATGTAGAGATTCAAAGAGAACCAAATTATGTAGTCTTTAGAGTCCTAAGGAAACATGTTTAATTGCAGCCCAAAGTTCAAAAATATTTATTGACTACTGTGCTTTATAAACAAAATGTGCTGATTTTCTGGAAAACCACAGGTACCATTGTGGCTGATGTTACTTTTTGAAGGGTTTTTAGGAGCACCTGCCTCATTTATGTTCTACCATTAGTGGTGAGCAGGGAAGGAAGCAAGGGAGGTTAACTCATAAAACCAAAATTTTGTATATTATTTATCAAGTAATATTCTTCAAAGAGGGCCATTTTACTTACATAATTAAAATGGCCTACCTTGAAAAAAATATGTGTACAAATGTTATTGATTTTACCAGTAAGGAGATTGAAGCAGTCATCAAAAAACTCCCAACAAACAAGAGTCCAGGGCCAGATGGCATCCCAGGGGAATTCTACCAAACATTTAAAGAAGAATTAATACCTATTCTCCTGAAACTGTTCCAAAAAATAGAAATGGAAAGAAAACTTCCAAACTCGTTTTATGAGGCCAGCATTACCTTGATCACAAAACCAGAAAAAGATCCGATCAAAAAGAAGAATTACAGACCAATATCCTTGATGAACACGAATGCAAAAATTCTCACCAAAATACTAGCCAATAGGATCCAACAGTAAATTAAAAGGATAATTCACCATGACCAAGTGGGATTTATTCCTGGGCTGCAAGGTTGGTTCAACATCCACAAATGAATCAATGTGATATAGTACTTTAATAAAAGAAAGAACAAGAACCATATGATCTTCTCAATAGATGCTGAAAAAGCATTTAACAAATATAGCATCCTTTCTTGATCAAAACTCTTTGCAGTGTAGGGATAGAGGATACATACCTCAATATCATAAAAGCCATCTATGAAAAACCCACAGAGAATATCATTCTCAATGGGGAAAAACTAAGAGCTTTTCCCCTAAGGTCAGGAACATGGCAGGGCTGTCCACTATCACCACCATTATACAACACAATACTAGAAGCATTACCCTCGGCAATCAGACAACAAAAGGAAATAAAAGGCATCTGAATTGGCAAAGAAGAAGTCAAACTCTTATTCTTTGCAGATGATATGATACTTTCTCTGAAAGACCCAAAGACTCCACTCCAAAACTGTTAGAACTCATACAGGAATTCAGTAAAGTATCAGGATATAAAAATCAATGCACAGAAATCAGTTGCATTTCTATACACCAAGAGCAAGACAGAATAAAGAGAAATTAAGGAGTCAATCCCATTTACAACTGCACCCAAAACCGTAAGACACCTAGGAATAAACCTAACGAAAGAGGCAAAGAATCTGTACTCAGGAAACTATAAACTATACTCATGAAAGAAATTGAGGAAGACACAAAGAAATGGAAAAACATTCCATGCTCATGGATTGGAAGAACAAATATTGTGAAAATGTCTATGCTACCTAGAGCAATCTGCACATTTAATGCCATCTCTACCAAAATACCATCAATGTTTTTCAAAGAAAGGGAACAAATAATTCTAAATTTTATATGGAACAAGAAAAGACCCCAAATAGCCAGAGGAATGTTGAAAAAGAACACCAAAGTTGGCAGCATCACAGTTCCAGACCTTAAGCTCTACTACGAAGCTGTAATCATCAAGATGTACAGTACTGGCACAAAAACAGACACATAGATCAATGGAACAGAATAGAGAGCCCAGAAATGGATCCTCAACTCTATGGTCAACTAATCCCTGAAAAAGCAGGAAAGAATGTCCAATGGAAAAAAGACAGTCTTTCCAACAAATGGTGTTGGAAAATTGGACAGCCACATGCAGAAGAATGAAACTGGACCATTTCCTTACACAACCCGCAAAAATAGACTCAAAATGGATGAAAGACCTCAATATGAGACAGGAATCCATCAAAATCCTTGAGGAGAACACAGGCAGCAACCTATTTGACCTCAGCCACAGCAACTTCTTCCTAGATGCATCGCCAAAAGCAAGGGAAGCAAGGAATAAAATGAATTATTGGGACTTCGTCAAGATCAAAAGCTTTAGCACAGCAAAGGAAATAGTCAACAAAACCAAAAGACAACCAACAGACTGGGAGAAGATATTTTCAAATAACATATCAGATAAAGGGCTAGTATCCAAAATGTATAAAGAACTCATCAAACTCAACACCCAAAGAACAAATAATCCAATCAAGAAATGGAAAACATGAACAGACATTTCTCCAAAGAAGACATCCAAATGCAACAGACACATGAAAAAATGCTCAACATCCCTCAGCATCAGGGAAATACAAATCAAAACCACAATGAAATACCACCTGACACCAGTGAGAATAGCTAAAATTAACAAGTCAGGAAACAACAGGTGTTGGCAAGGATGTGGGGTAAGGGGAACCCTCCTACACTGTTGGTGGGAATACAAGCTGGTGCAGTCACTCTGGAAAACAGTATGGAGATTTGTCAAAAAGTTGAAAATAGAGCTACCCTACAACCCAGCAATTGCACTACTAGGTATTTACCCTAAAGATACAAATATAGTGATCCAAAGGGGCATGTGCACCCCAATGTTTATAGCAGCAATATCCACAATAGCCAAACTATGGAAAGAACCTATATGTCCTTCAACAGATGAATGGATAAAGAAGAGTGGTATATCTATACAGTGGAATACTATGCCACCATCAAAAAGAATTAAATCTTGCCATTTAGAACGACATGGATGGAATTGGAGGGGATTATGCTGAGCAAAATAAGTCAATCAGTGAAAGACAGCTACCATATGATCTCTCTGATATGAGGAATTTAAGAGGCAGGACGTGGGGTCATGGAGGGAAAGGAGGGAAAAAAATGAAACAAGATGGGACCGAGGAGGGAAACAAATCATAAGAGACTCTTAAACTCAGGAAACAAACTGAGGTCTGCTAGGGTGTGGAGGGGAGAAGGGATAAGGTCGCTGGGTTTGGGGGGGGGAAGTTATTGATTTTGCTTGAGACTTCATTTTGTGAAGTGAAGATAACCTATTTTCATAACAGTGGGCATGTTTAAATGTAATCTAGAAGATCATTAAAAATTGTCTTTACCTTGGAGAAATCTAAATGAAGCTCACAGATTTAATAGTGACATGAGAATCACAGAATATCATTAAGAAATACAAGACTTTGGACACAGAAACAAACTTGGGGACTTGGAGGGAGGGGGGTGGGGGATGGAAGAGCCTGGTGGTGGGTACTGAGGACACCTATAGCATTGAGCACTGGGTGTGGGGCATGGGCAATGAATCTTGGAACACTGAAAAAATAAAATAAATTTAAAGTAAAAAAAAAAGAAATACAAAACTACCATCTTAACGATACTGGAATTACAAGAAAAAAACTAATAAAAAATGAAATAGGAAAAAGAGAATCAAAATGCCTCAGCTAATAGAAACCTCTGCCATTCAAAAAAAAAAAAGGAAATTAAAACTGTAATACAACACTATAAATTGATGCCAATATCTCAAACAAGCCTCCGAAAGAGTAGAAACTGCTTTAAATCAGAAATTCAAAATTAAAAAGAAACTCGCTAAATAATGTATTAAGAAGAAATGCCAAAAGAATTGATTGAACTCAGGAAATAAAAAGTAAAAGACAAAGCTTAGAAACAAAGTCTGAAATAAAAGTAACCAAGGAAGGGACAAAGAAGGGGTGGGGCAAGAAATATAAGACAAGACCACCAGAAAGAAGATAATAAGACATTTAGAAACAATTACTTCAAAACAACTCCATATAAAGCTAAAAAAAAAAAAAAAAGGTTTGCCACAAATGGAGATTATTAAATGGTGGAAAAAAAAGGATTTTGCAACATTAAACAAAGCATATTTTTCTTTAAATACTTCATCAAGAGACTTAGTCAATTTAAGTTCACATATATAAAAATTAACATTTTTCCAAAAGCAGCATTATTTGCCAAGACACAGAAACAACTTAAATGTTTGTTGATGTATAAATGGATATATATGCAATGGAATATTATTCAGCCTTAAAAAAGGATGGAAATCCTTCCATTTGCAACAACAAGGATATACCTGGAGGGCATTAGGCAAAGTGAAATAAGCAAGATACAGAAGAGCAATTTTAGTCATTAAAATACTACAAAATCTAGAGTTAACCTTCTGAGTATCTTTATTTTTTTTCAATATTTTATTTATTTGAGACAGAGTAAGAGAACACAAGTGAGAGGGTATAGGAGAGGGGCAGAGGAAGAGTGAGAAGCAGACTCTCTGCTTAGCAGAGAGCCCAGTCACCTGGGATCTTGACCTGAGCCAAAGGCAGACTCTTATTAAACAAATGAGCCACCCAGATGCCCTCTGAGCATCTTTAAATTAGAAAAATACTCTATACAATAACAATAGTCAAAAAATAAATTAAGAAAACAGTCTAATTTAGACTAGCATCAAAAAGAAGGAAATACATTGGAATAAACTGCATGAAAGGAAATGAAAGACTTGTATATTATAACTACAAAATACTAATGAAAGAAATTAAAGACAAATATATGGAAAGATATCACATAATTAGAATTATTATTTTTTAAATATCCATACTATCCAAAGCAATCTACAGATTCAATATAATCCCTATCAAAATTTCAATGGCATTTTTTTTACAGAAATATAGAAAAGAATCCTAAAATTCATACGGAACACCAGAAAACCCCAAATAGCCAAAGCAATTTTGAGCAAGAACAAAGCTGAAGGCATCACATTTCTTGACTTCAAAATATCTTACAAGGTTACACTAATCAAAACAGTGTGATATTGGCATTAAAAATAGACCTAGAGACAAATGGAACAGAAGAAAGTCCAGAAATAAACCCATATATATGTGGGCAACTGATTTTAAACAAGGCTGCCAAGAATATACACAATGGGGAAAGGATTGTCTCTTTAATAAGTGGTGCTGGGCAAACTGTATCTATATGCAAAAGAATGAAATTGGACTCTTATCTAACACCATCTACAAAAGTCAACTCAAAATCAATTAAAGACTTAAATGTAAGTAAGACCTGAAGCTATAAAACTCCTAGGAAAAAACATAATGGGTAAACACTCCTTGACATTGATCTTGGCAATTATTTTTGGATATGGCACCAAAACACAGGCAACAAAAGCAAAAACAAAGTGGGACTACATCAAACTAAAAAAATCTTCTGCATGGCAAAGGAAACAACAAACAAATAAGTAACTGATGGAACAGGAGAAAATATTTGCAAACCAAACCTCTGACAAAGGGTTAATATGCAAAATAAAGAACTCCTACAATGCAATAGCAAAAACTAAGTAACCTAATTAAAATGGGCGAAGGAACTGAAAAGAGATTTCTCTAGAGAAGACATACAAATGGCCAACAGGTATATGAAAAAGTGTTCAACATCACTAATCATCAGGGAAATGCAAATCAAAATTACAGTAAGATATCACTTCACACCAGTTAGGATGAATGCTATCAAAAACAAACAAAAAACCCCAAAAGATAACAAGTGCTGGCAAGGGTGTGGGGAAAAGGGAACCCAAGGGCACTATTAGTGGGAATGCAAACTGGTGGAGCCACATGGAAAACAGTGTGGAGGTTCCTCAAAAACTTAAAAATAGAGGGGGGCCTGGGTGGTACAGTCAGTTAAGCAACTGACTCCTGATTCTGGCTCAGGTCATGATCTCACATTTGTGGGATCAAGCCCTCTGTGGGGCTCTGTGCTCAACATGGAGTCTGCTCGAAATTCTCTCTCCCTCTCTCTCTGTCTCTACCCTCTCCTTGCTCACATGTGCTCTCTCTCTCTCTTTCTCTCTCTCCAAATAATAAAATCTAAAAAAAAAAAAAATAGAAATTTAAAAATAAAATAAAAAATAGAATTACCATATGATGCAACAATCTCACTTCCAGGCACATATCCAAAGGAAATAATATCATTATCTCAAATAGATGTCTGTACTCCCATGTTCACTGCAGCATTATTTGCCAAGACACAGAAACAACTTAAATGTTTGTTGATGTATAAATGGATATATATGCAATGGAATATTATTCAGCCTTAAAAAAGGATGGAAATCCTTCCATTTGCAACAACAAGGATATACCTGGAGGGCATTAGGCAAAGTGAAATAAGCAAGATACAGAAGAGCAAGCACCACATGATACCACATACAGGAGGAATCCAAAATTGTCAGACTCATAGAAACAGAAAGTAGACCTCTGATTGCCAGGGGTAAGAGGAGGAGGTACCACATCCCCCTCCTCCCAGTCAAGAAGTCAAAAAATACAATGTTTCAGTTATACAAAATGAGTAAGTTCTAGAGGTCTACTGTACACAGAATGTCTATAGTTAACAATACTGGTTTGTAAACTTAAAATTAGCTATAAGAGATCTTATGTTGTGTTCTTTTCTTTTTTTTAATTTATTTGACAAAGAGAAACACAGCGAGAGAGGGAACGCAAGCAGGGGGAGTGAGAGAGGGAAAAGCAGGCTTCCTGCTGAGCAGGAAGCCCAATGAGAGGCTCCATCCCAGGACTCCAGGATCATGACCTGAGCCAAAGGCAGACACCTAACAACTGAGCCACCCAGTTGTGTTCTTATCACAAAATAATAGCAATAATAATTAAAGAAGTCAGGAGGAAACTTTTGGAGGTTATGGATATGTTTATGGCATAGATTATGATGAGGGTCCATGGGTGTATACTCACTTTGAAATTCATCAAGTTGAATATTTTAATTATGTACAGTATTTTGTATATCATTCATACTTCAATAAGCTGGTTTAAAAACAAAACTAGCGGCGCCTAGGTGGCTCAGCTGTTACAGTCTGCCTTCAGCTCAAGTCATGATCCTGGAGTCCCTGGATCAAGTCCCCCATCGGGCTTCCTGATCTATGGGAAGCTTGCTTCTCCCTCTCTCGTTCCCCTTGCTTGTGTTCCCTCTCTAGCTGTGTTTCTCTCTGTCAAATAATTAAAAATCTTTTTTTAAAAAATCCTAAATTATAAATTATTAATTGATAATAAATAATATCAATTAATTTTCAAAATATATAACAATTTAATACTTTTATGGGAAATATTCAGTATAATCTAAATAAAATATACTAACACAAACAAAATTATATATTTCCTCTACTGATGTGTTTGCAAATATTAATTTAGAATCAGCATCCTGAAGGCAACCTAAATAAGGTTGGTTCTTGAAACTTTGTTGCTAATTTTCCAAAAAGAATAATAACATTTAAATCCCTATGTATATTAAGTATTTTCAATATGCATAGATGGTATTCTTTCAAAATAACATTATCCAGGTTCCAGGTTAATGTTAGGTAGATGTGTGATTTTATATTTCTTGCACAATGAAGCTATGCTTCATATCTTATAATTATTTTATCTACTACTGTGACTAGCCCAGTAAACACTTATCAGACTAGACTGAAGACATAACCACAAAAAAATTACAGGCTATCAAAGATTTAAGAACATTTCAGTACTCAGGCACATGATATAAAATAAATGTACTATAGATATAGGAGGTCCACAAAAAGGGGGGTGGGAAACTAAATATTCCTAATGAAACAAAGAAAGAGTGAAGAATGTGAGGAATTCTGATCAAGCTTTGGAATGTAGATAAACAAAGGAGATGGAAGAGAACATTCTCGATCTAAGTGGGACAATGTATGGAGGGAAGTATGATTCAAGTATATTCAAGGGCACATGGGTAGCTCAGTCAGTTAAAAATCTAACTCTTGATTTTAGCTCAGGTCATAATCTCAGGGTTGTTAGCGAGAGCCCTGGTCAGGCTCTGAAGTGGGTGTGGGGTTTGTTAAAGAGTCTCTCTCTCCCTCTCTTGCCCTTCCCCACTGCATGTTCTCCTCTCTCTCTCTCCCTCTTCTGCCCTTCCCCACTGCATGTTCTCCTCTCTCTCTCTCTCTCTCT
>PITA01008057.1:0-39498 GCA_004023965.1 Spilogale gracilis | reverse complement strand
TGCTCACATGAGAACAGTCTCGGTGGGGAGAAAAGCAAACAGGACAGCTCGCCTGAGGAAGGGATGTTTGACTGAGCCAGAATCATCCAAACAAAGGGAGGAGGGTGCCAGTCGGATGGAGGAGGAGAACATCACATGGGAAGAAAAAGCAGCCTGTTCAAGGATCAAGAAGAACAGAGCAGGGGGAAGGAAAAGCAACCTCAAGGGAAGCTAGGGGAGGTGGGCAGGAACACTCTTGCCAGCTTAGAAGGCCAGGCTCGATTCAATGGCCTTTTTCCCAGGAGCAAGGGATGGTCAGGCCAGACAGCTGAAACAGGAGGAGAGGTCATCAGAAAGCTATTTGGGTTTTTCAAGTGAACGACAATGACACCTTGCGCTAGGACATCTGTCTGTGGGGGGAAAGCTCTAAAGACAATCCCCCAAGATTTAAAAGATGGGGTCAATGAGACTTGGAGATCGAGCAGACTTGAGAGCCAAAAGAGACCCAGATGTTCAAGACAAAGCTCTCTGTGTAGTTTCATGCATGATGGCAGGATCCCGGGAAAGGACCAGAGAAGAGGAAGTTTGGTGTCAGACATTTGGAGCAGCGTCTGGGAAACCCTCATGAGAACGTATCAAGCAGGCAGCCAGCTGAGTGCACAGATTTCAAGCCAGAGAACAGGCTAGCCTGGAGACAAAAGCTGACGGACCCTATCACCCAGGAGGATGAGGATGAGCTAGCCTGGGAAGAAGACTGGAGTGAAGAAAGAAGTTCACCTTGCCCTCCCTTTGCCTCATTCCAGAAATAGGATGGAGCTCAATAAATATGATCTCAATAAACAAATAGTGGGATGCACCCATGGAAGTCAGGACACTTGCTAGGAAACAAGGACACAGAAATGAAAGTTTCCCTGATCTCCCTGTAATCCTGGCTTGGGCCAATACAATGAGATTTAAGATAAAGGAGCAGATTTGTGAGACATTAACAAAAGGGAAATCAATGAGGTCTTTGTCCTATAATAGAAGAGATGACCGAAATAGAGAACTCATAGGAAGGGCTCCACATTTAAATTAAAACATCTTAATTATGATATATTACAATGTTTGTCACCTGAAATTGTTATTTTACCCTCCATAGAAATGACTTGCATGATACTCCACAAAGTACTTCCACACTAATTATCAAATTTCAGAGTTAATTTTAATATAGCTCTGAAATTCTGCCATTTTGTGCTCTGCATTTATACCTTACACTTCAAGGAATTTTAAAGTTTTACCCTTAGTTGTATTCACATTTTAATAGAACTTAAAATTGTAAATCATCGGCCTTTTCTCAAACTTTCTAAGACAAAAGAGAAAACTGTACATGTGCATTTCAAATTTGTTTAAATATTCTGTGTTTAAATACCACAGATTGGAAGACCATTTCTGTCAAGAGCATTACAGAATGTCTCCGGTGGATAAGAATAGATCCACATACATGATAAACCTGGGTTCTGGTCCCAGTACTGATCCTAATGGCTTCTTACATCTCTGACAATTCCCTCAGCTTCACTGTCCCCAATGTCTCCATCTAGAAAGGGCAGGAGATGGGCTGATCGGTTGTTCTCCCAGTAGGTTCCACAGAACTGGAGAGCCAGATGTGGACATGGCACAGATATGGGCTGAGAGGGCAGCCTCCAGAACCCTTCCTCACCTCTACTTTTCGTTGTTTTATCTATTAGGGCCACCTACAAGGTTTTACTGAGAAATGGGACTCTATTATTAAAACATAGTCATACAAAAAGTTTGAAAATCACTGCCGTGAGCCAGGGCGCCCCCTGAGGGTCTGATACAGTTGGTCAGGGGTGACACCTAAACATCCCTACCATCTAAAATATCCACAAGGAATTTCTCACCAAAAGCTGAAAAACCATAATAAATTATCTGTAACATCTCCTCTACCACATCTATGTTCAATTTCATTTAGAGCAAGGGAGACATTAGTGTTCCACAGGACGGATGATCGTGGACAGAATGGAAGCAGCAAGGATCCAAGTCACAGAACACTTTAGCATCCCTTTCCAAAGACCGAAGCCAGCAAGAGCATTGCCTGGTAAGCTCTTCTTTTATGTCCTTCCCTGTAGCCTTAAGAACAAAATGTCCCAGAG
Organism: Spilogale gracilis; assembly: GCA_004023965.1. NCBI lineage: Eukaryota > Metazoa > Chordata > Mammalia > Carnivora > Mephitidae > Spilogale > Spilogale gracilis. The sequence continues at coordinate 37,369 of PITA01008057.1, read as the reverse complement.
ACATTTGGCTTTAACTACTCTGAGGTTGATCAACCCACTTTGAAACGAACACAAATACTATCAAAGTAGTTAAAACCTCAGTGCCTTCCTGGAACATCTTGGAACATGCCTGGGTAGCCAACTGAGACAAAGCCTTCCAGCATTACTGAAAAGACCAGAGTCACTGGAAATTAACCCAAGGGAGTACATGACTGAAGACCAGTGTCTGAAAACCACACTGGGAAAAGTTAACTATCTCATTTTTGCACTTTTGGTGGAAGAGCACCATCTTGCAAAAATCCTCAAATATTGAACAAAGTGACTTTGGGCTCAATCCAGGACAGAGACAGCAAATAGCATAGAAAGTAAATACACACACATGTACACACACACACACACACACACACACACACAAACTCTGACAAAAGTTTCCACCAAACTAACCGGCAACTAAAGCATCCTTAGGCCATCGGCTGAACCAGTCAATAGTGCACCCTGAAATAAGGGCAGGGAACTTCAACGCTCGATTTCGAAATTTCTCCCCCACAGGAGAAAAGCAGAGCACAATGTGAAGGTTCTGTCGGACCCGACTCATGAAGTAGTCATGCAGGTTCTCATTCGTAGGAGCACGCCTGGGATATTCTTTTTTCATGACAGATAGGAGATCATTATTAATTTCATCAATTTCATCACGAGCAAATAGGTTGGAGACCTTCAAAAGAAATGCAGACATTCAAATTCAGGACAGGCACATGAAAAGAGATCAAAATACGTAGCTCTGTACATATGATATCTTTCCTCTGTTTATGTTCTTAAACTCACCTTTAGAAAATTAACCAAAAGCCTTCATGACACAAACAAATGGAAAGATATTCCACACCCATAGGTTAAAAAAAGAATTAATACTGTTAAAATGTCCATCCTTCCCAAAGTAATGTATAGATTCATGCAATCCCTATCAAAATACCAACAGTATTCTTCACAGAACTAGAACAAATAATCCTAAAATTTGTATGGAACCACGGAAGACACCAAGTATTCAAAGCAATCTTGAAAAAGAAGAACAAAGCTGGACATATCACAATCCCATATTTTAAGATATACTATGGAGGTATAATAATCAAAACAGTATAGTACTGACAGAAAAACAGACCTACAGATCAATGGAACAGAATAGAGAGCACAGAAATAAACCCACAGAAATAAACATGTGGGTTTATTACATGTTCAATTAATCTATGACAAAGGAATCGAGAATATATAATAGGAAAAAGACGATCTCTCCAATAAACGGTGCTCAAAAAACTGAAGAGCTACATGTAAAATAATGAAAGTGGACTACTATCTCATAATGTACACAAAAATAAACTAAAAATTGATTAACGACCTAAATGTAAGACCTGAAACCATAAAATTCCTAGAAGAAACACAGGCAGTGATTTCTGTAACAACCGTAGAATCATTTTTTTCTAAGTGTGTCTACTCAGGCAAGGGAAACAAAAGCAAAAATAAACTCTGGGTACTACAACAAAATAACGAGCTTTTGAATGTCCTCTAAAAAAAATTAAGTGAAGTCCTCAAGATAAGAAACCCCATATTTTAAATACACAAATGATTCTATTATTAATTGCAAAGTCATGGCTTTTTAAAGGGGTAAATTGACATATCAGAAATCCAATCAGCCATTTTATTCTCTAAAACCCAACAGAAAAAGAAATTCTCCGTACTGATTTCCTAATCCCTAATAATAGCACTCACTCAAAAACTCTAATGGAAGGAGGGACTCTGGAGTCAAAATGCATGAAGATAAATGAGCTCCTACCTCACCCGACGATAAAACATTGTTCATATATTCCAAAAATGACTCATCCTTAATCTCATTGTCTGTAAAGATGAAAGTGATTCCTTCGCCTTGCTGCCCCGCCGTTCTATACAAAATCTTCAAGTCTTCCACCAGATTTGACGTGTTGTAGGACCTAAAGAGATATGGTCATTGTGTCGTTAGCTAAACTACTGTGATGGGATGGAAAGATTTGTGTAACAATGCTTTATGACATTTGGTTAATCAAAAGAAATACTGATGTTGTTTCATCATAAGAACTTTATTGTTGTGAGGGGCCCTTGGTCACTCAGTCATTAAGCATCTGCCTTCAGCTCAGGTCATGATCCCAGAGTCCTGGGATCGAGCCCCACATCGGGCTCCCTGCTCGGCGGGAAGCCTGCTTCTCCCTCTCTCACTCCCCCTGCTTGTGTTCCCTCTCTAGTTGTGTTTCTCTCTGTCAAATAAATAAAATAAAATCTTAAAAAAAAAAAGAACTTTTTTTGTGAATGTTACTAGTTCATTATATTTCCTTACAAAGATGAAATTGAGTTTTAAAAAATTTATTTCATTTTCTAATAGCTATTCCTTTGACAGTAATAAGAGTACCTCTTGGTAAAATTTTGAGTACTTCACCATTCACGAAAGTTAAGAGTTATTTTTCCATTGAGGCATAACTGACATATAGCATTATCCTAGTTTCAGGTACACAACATATTTCCATACTTGTATATACTGCAAAATGATCACCACAATAAGTCTAGTTAACATCAAATCAAGTAACTTTATATTTACCTGTGAATATGAAACTGGTTTTTATTTTTTGTTACATCATTTTATTTTTTCAGTGTTCCAAGATTTGCTGAAACTGGTTTTTAAACTCCACATTTCATTAAGTATTATAATTAATTTTTTTACATGCAAAATAAAAATCTAAAATGAAAAGACAACCTGAAAACAAAATACCATTTTACCACAACTAAATGTCATCTGAATGTGTATGTTTCATTTTGAAAATATTTGCTAGTAAGGCTAATACAAAAGTCAAACTGGAATGTTTATTACATACCCATCTGCAATTGGTATTTTTTTTATTTTTTTTATTATTTGCCAGAGAGAGAGAGAGAGAGTAAGCACAAGCAGGGGGAGCAGCAGGCAGAGCAGGAAGAAGCAGGGTCCCCGCTGAGCAAGGAGCCCTATGCGGGACTCGATCCCAGGACCCTGGGATCCTGACCTGAGCTGAAGGCATGTGCTTAACCAACTGAGCCACTCAGGTATCCCCGCAATTGGTATTTTAGAAGATGCCTCATAAATTAATCTAAATTAAAACATTTCATGCCTTAATTATATAGGCTGAGGAAGATGCCCTAATTCAAATGGTGGTCTCTTGAGGAGACTGGCTGGCTCAGTCAGAAGAGCATATGACTCCAGATTTCAGGGTTGTAAGTTCAAGCCCATGTTAGATTTAAACCTTACTAAAAATAAAATCTTTAAAAAAAAAGGAAATAAAATAAAATTTTTTTTAAAAATGGTGCCCTTTCATTCCCCCAACACAATTACTTCATTGCATCTATGGGTCTCCTGTAAGAGTTTTCTGAGAAATCGGTCTACTGTAATAGAACAGCTGGAAACATGAACTATCCCACTCTAAATCTTCTTTCACTATTAAAAGCAATCCTTTAATGGAAATCAGCCTGCAGTCATGAACTATTAGAGAGGTCCCAAAACAGAGTAGCTCATTACCACCAAAAGCAAAAATAAAGATATTCCAAACCTGGAGATTCAGACTTACTAAACCATTATTTGAATTTTCTGTCATTAAATAGACTCAGAGTTCAGAGCACAAGAGCAAATGGCCTTCTGAGGTTTTAAAGCTACTATTTAACTCTATATTCTGTGCTTTTTGATCATTTAAAACCTAAATCCTATAACCAGAAATCCCTCCACAATGCATCAATATTTTTTAAAAAATTCTACAGAAGTGAGAGATTAGAAAAGAATTTCAAAGAATTTCTCCATTAGAGAGAGAGAGAGAGAGAAAGGAAAAGACCTCACTTCAGTTTCCCCTGACTTGGGAAAACTTTTAGCCCAGTCCCCAGGATCAAGGGCCCACTGCTTCAAATAACGGCCTAAGCCCTCTAACACACGGCTGTACTTTCCAAATGTGAGTCTCTTGCTTCCTGATTCTTGGCCACGTAGCGATGCAGAGGCTTGAGCAGTAAGACCATCTCTTGAAGGTATAAGAAGGCAAAGGACTTGGCCTTCCTTTACATCAGAAATGGTGATGACTATGACCATTTTGACATGCAGAAAAACTAACTGGTCAGAGAGACGAGCTCAAAGACATTTTTCCTGAGGCAGTATGGTACGGTGACAGTCAAGCCAGACCAGAAACCATAAATACTGCGGCCAGTTCCCAGGCAGATCTGGGATTTCCCACAAGTGATAGCCGCTGAGACTCAGCTGTAAGATAGGCTAATATTATATGTCCTACTAACCCATAAAGTTGTTTTGAAGACCAAACTGGCCTATGCATATAAAAGTGTTCTGAAAACTATAAGGTTTTGTAGAAATATTAGGAACAAAAATGTCGGAGTCCAGTCTCTTTCCTGTAGATTATCTTTTACTTGACTCTACTGATATCCATAAAGAAGCAGAATATACACAACACAATGGGAATTATTTCTCTCTGTCTTGGTACTTGAAAAACAAACAGTAACCTTTTGGATTTATACTCCAAGCAGAAGTCTCTAATTCAGAGCAAATGAAAAGTGTGACAACTCAGATAACTGGATCTTAAATCCAGCATTAATAGTTTTTCATCGTTGTCCTAGCAGCTATCTATGGGCCTCCCTCAGGAACAGATGGAGGGATGCTCTGCCCGACTAGGCCAAGCCAAAGCTCTACAGCATGGCCAACAGGCAAGAAGACTTCCTGCGCTCACACCTACAACTTAATCTCTAATAATTCTCAGCCCAACTAAACTTTCCAAGCTGGCCTCTTGCCTCTCCTCTTGGTTAATCCTGAAATTCTGTTCAGCCCCTTTGAGTCACCCATGCGTATCTCTCCATGCTGACTCTTCACTTCATAGTTCCACCCACACTACACACATCAGACCAAGGACAACCCTCCCAGGGTTCCCTGCCTTGATGAGTGCATGCATCAGTCAGCTAGCTTTCGAAGCCAGAACTAGGATGGACCAAGTCCAAAAGTTCAACTTCCCAGTGATCCTGAGTCTATCCTTTTTTCTCCATTCTCACTAATCCCAGTCCTGACCCATCATCTCTTGACTAGATCCCTGAGACAGCCTTATAACTATTTCCATTTAGTTCCTTCAAACCATTTTCTGTACAGACAAACCCACAGACCCTCTGTAGCAATAATTCATTAATGGTTTCCTGTTGCCTTAGGATAAAGTCCAAATTCCTTATCAGACCTTCAAAGACCTCTATTTCTATTCCTTTTCCACTTGCCATCTCACATGACATACCCCGCCATATTTAACTCCTTCCAGGGCCTCAATGTGACTTCACTTGGGCTGACCCTTCTGTCCACAACACTCTTCACCTCACCTCTCCTTTGAGATAATTCCTATTCACACTCGGGTCTCAGTTTAAACATCTTTTCCTCTAAGAAGCCTTTTCTGACCATCCCCCAGACTAGGTTAAGTGTCCCTCCCTCATGTTACAACAGGAGCTGGTTGGTCTTCATTTATTTTCTTCCAGTGAAGAACACCTATGTATGACACCTTCTTGAATGAATTTCTCTGCTGTCTGACCCCCTTGACTCTTAAAAGCCCTATGCTGACACGAGCCGGGCTTACCACGCTCACCACGAATGACCCAGCACCTAGCCAGTGACTGACACATAGCTGGTGTCCAGTAAATATTTCTAAATGTATGAATTAGTGAAGTAATATAAATTTTCTATCTACTTTTCTAGTCTATTAACATTCTTGAAATCTGACTTAATATTTAGTAGAGATAAATTTCTTCTGAAATTAACCAAGAGAAATATGCATAATATTCATGTCAGGCATAACATAAAAATAAGGAGGCAGCTGTTCACTACAATAAGAGAGGTTGAAATAAGTCAAAAGCAAATTATTAATGTGAAAATTTCATGATCTATAATAAAAGTTGAAAGGGGAGGATGATAAGTCAACATTTAGGAAGGAAAATGACTGATTCCTTATATATAAGAAAAATACATTCTTTAGTTCAAGTGGCCTCTGAAAACCTGCTATCAAAATCCATTTCAGGTTAATTAAAGCGAAAGCATGTTACCTTGTCAGAGTGATCTGGAAGGAAGTATAGCCAGCAATGAACGAAGCCAACCTTGTCAGGCTCTGCTTCCCTGATCCACCCACTCCGACCAGGAGGGCATTTCCCTGGGGCGTGCAAACAACACGTGAGATCTAGAATGTGGAATAGAAGAGGTACATATCATTGTTCGATGTGCAGATATTCTATTTTTTCCTTTTTATCCTATATAAGCATTTGGGAAGACATAAGTGTCTCTCATGGAGAGATAACACTGGCTGGACAAAGGAGGGTATTTCTGAAAGAGAATGGTGTTTGAAGAGGGTGAGAGTTGGGGGGTACCTTTGGGAAACTAGAGGAAACCAGTACGGAAGAGTCAACCCAAGTTACCCCTATGGCCTGCTCTGAGTTTTCAAGGAGAGAAATAAAGGGGACATGGAGGTTTCCTTTTAATCTCCCAACCCAATGTAGTGGGACAGGAAAGAGGCTGAAATTTTAAGACAATGTGTATCCTTGGAATACAGAACACACAATTGATTAGAATATCCTCAATATTTAAAAAATGACAGAGAGTTTAAATCAAAGGGAAGAAAATTCCCAAAATGTGGTAAAGGTGATAGAATTTTTAAAAAGAAGATGACGAAGAGGAAAAGGAGGAGGAGGAGGATGAAAACAAGCATAAGCACCCTCTTATTATTTGGCACAGACAGTGAGACCTAAGGAATCAACCGAGAAGTGAATATGGGTGGGCAAGATAGTAGTCCCACACTAGTTCAAGTTTCCCTCTTGGCCGAAGTCCATGTTTCTTTAGCTTTATTGTTATTGATAAATTGCTTTTACCACCTGGCTTCCAACCCCCCACCTACAGGGGAATCCACATAGGATTCTCCTTGATGCTTTCTTCTCTTACTCCATACATGGTACTATTTCTCTTCCCTCCTAACTGCAGTTTGAGCCTGGGGAACTACTGTCATACCCACTTTCCTGTAGACTAACAACAGAGAGTGATACAGGGCTAAGAAAGGTCTCTGCAGCTGGTGGATACTTCCTGGGTAACCCAGGCTCTGTATTCTGCCAGTGGATTGCTAAACAGCCTCTTCCAGGATTACTTCCTCTAGCAGGGGATATAATCTACTCCTCTTGGGACGACTCCTGTTTTCTTTTTTATGGACGTATAATAAAATGTTGGGACTATTCTTGGCTTATAAATTATTCCCCGCAATTTCCTGTGAGCCTGAGAAATGGAGAACATTTTCTTGTCTCTGCTGTGGACCTGAGAGCCTGTGGACTAGGTGGGGGACACACCCGTATTTCCTATTCACCATGCTCACATGATTCTCTCTCAAGTTGTTGCAAGCAAGGAAGGAACGATACTGGCAAGAATGATTTTGCTGATGTCAATTCACATTATTTCCTGGTATTCTTTCAAGAGGCATAGATATGGCAGGTAAGGAGCTACCGAAAACCACACTAGAATCTTCTGTGTCTCTCCTTGGTTAACATTTTTCAAAGTATACAGTTTTTGTCATAACCATTTCCTTTCATTGGTGTTGGTGGATATATCAAGAGTTTAAATAATTGTTGTTAATTAATTAGGTATTGAGAACCTTCATTCAACCTCTTTTCCTTAAACTAGGCCTAGGTCTTATGTTAAATTTTTCCATTCCCATTCTCTAGCACATGATAAATGCTTAAACCCTATACAACAAATGAACATAGACATGAACAAGAGACCCAAAAACTCACAATCTAATTACAAACAGAAATTAAATGAGAAAACACAATTGAGTAAAACTTTTAAATGGGACTCTTCTATCTTATTCTATTCAGATTGTGAGATAGAAATATTCATTTTTCAATTATTTTAGCAAATATTTTAAAAATTAATAATGCCCATCCTGCCCCACAGGTGCTCATATGCTAACAGAGGAGAGAGACTTATTAACAGAAATGTGAAGATACACATTCCATGGTGAATGTGGAAAGAGGCAAGAATGGTAGTGAAGGAAACAGTGCTGCGGGGTGAGGGCAAGTCTTAGGTGTGGAGCTGGAGTGTGATCTGGACCTTAAAAGATAACTTGATGTCAAGAAGGGCACATACCAGGCAGGAGCTGAGCTACATTTTATGAAGAGGAAATGGGCTACCGGAAATTTCAGAATCAACAAAAGGTCTGAGTTGTCCTTATAGAAGTGGAACTTCAGTACTAGGTACAGAAATATCAGGAGATGAGGCAGCAAAGCATGATTTAGGGCCATATTGGGGATGGCATTAAATTCTAAAATTTATTTATCAAGTATCTAAAGTGTGTGTTCTTCATCTTGTGAATACTCAGGTGAATAAATTGGGTGCCCAAGCTCACAGAGATGATTGCACAGTAGGGAAGACACACACACTGATAAATTCCACCCGAGTCAGCATATGAGTGAAGTACTCTGGAAAGGTGTACTTCATCACGGATAGCTGACTTTTTCAGGATTATATGCTATGCAGAGCACGAGACACTGGTCAGAATGCTACGCAGGGGCTAGACCACAAAAACCCACACACACCATGGTTAGAATCTCTACCAAAGATGCAAAAGAGCTATCACAGAGATACTCTGTGTTTTGAAAGAAAATCATTATTTTAACAAAGAAAGAAACCAAGAAATATGTCTGCTCTTATACCACATCCTTCATTGCTGCAGTTTTCATCTCAATTCTGTCTCTTGGCTTTTGTCATGTCTTATGACTAAGTCACACATTCCAAGGTTCACATCCACACAACACAGTTTAGAAATGTACTATCTACAGAAAACAGGAGAGTAGAAGAGAGGGTTGGCTTAGGAGACCATGAGGAATGCAGTACCTTAGCTAAAAACTCCAGTCATGCATTCCTCAGCCAATTCCAGAGCAGACGCAAGAAGCTGAGAGGGAAATTGAGGGAAAACAGTCAAAGACCCTATGTTAAGTCACATGTGCCTCAAATGTCATGTCCCTACATTGTGAAAAAATGTTCATCGCTCATGGTCTGTTCAGGAAACATGGAAACAAGAGAGTAGTAGAGAACTTCCTCAAACATAAAACCAACATACTCTCATCTTCAATCTGAGCCATCATGAAATCCCAGGCTAATCAGATTAGTCTCCAAAAGACGTTATAAAGTTGTCCTTAGTATTATTTATTTTCTTTTCTTTCTTCTTCCTCTTAATCACTGAATATGACAGAATCTCAACATTATTTATATTTGGAAGAACATTTTGTGCTCACAATTCAATACAGACATTTAAGACTGAGAATTCAGAATGTCCAAGCTTTATGCCCTCATGTGGGGGAGACTCGACCTACAACAGCCACTCTGTCTTCCTCCCTCTCCCTGACATACTCCAGCCTTCCCCACCCTCTTCTACTCTCAGAGGGAAGGGTGATGAACTCTAAATTCAGGAATGATTCAATAATGATCAGAGATGACAATTTGTAATTACAAGATTTTTCCCTATGATTAAACCCAAGTAATGGAAGACAGCCTCGAGCTGTCCTCTTTCTAACTGAAAGGATGTAGTCTGAAAAAGTAAGAGAGTGAGAATATCAGCAACAGATTTAAAATGGCATTATCTTCCACCACAGATAAATTAGGTCACATAAGTTATCAAATAAATAATATATTTTACTTCCAACCTTTGAGAGTCAACTAACCTATGATTAGATACTGGAATGACTCCTGTGACAAGGTAGAAAGTAAAATGTACCTTCCTGGTGAATTTCATTCTAACAGAATTTTCATCCAGCTCAAAGTCAATTGTTTATGCATTCTTTTTAAATTATCATTTCTAACTGTGTATATAAAATAAAATTTACTGCCTTAACTATTAAGTTCATACTTCAATGGCATTAAGTACATTTACAATTCTGTGCAACCACCACTACCAACCATTTCCAGAACTCTTTTCATCTTGCAAAAATGAAACCCTGTACCTTAAACACTCCCCATTCTCCCTACCTCCAAGCCCCTGACAATCATCATTCTGCTTGCTGTCTCTATGATTTGGACTAGACTAAGTACCTCCAATAAGTGGAATCCTAACAGTATTTATCCTTTTGTGACTGGCTTCTTTCACTGAGCATAATGCCTTCAAAGTTTATGCACTATTTTTACAGCTCTCTTTTGCATAATGCAAAAAAAAATAAGCAGACTTTTTGCCTGTGCTTTGAACTCAGATGTCAACCACATTCAGTCTATGTGGTGAAAACACTGAGCTGGAAGCCATATAGCAACACTGAATAAAATTATATCACACATTTGAAGTATCCATGCTCTAATATTCCAGCTGATTTTCAGCCTATAGGTGTGACATGTTGCATTCAGTTTGGAAATTAAATTGGAATATGGCATTGAGTTTATTTTCAAACTGAATATTTTTCCAGGAGATAAAAAAGAGGGGGAAATCTCTGGCATGAAGCCAAGCATCTATCACTCTGGGGAGGCATTACTGGGTATGGCCACTGACCTTGACTAGGTGAACCATGGCGTCCTCAAAGAACACCAAATCCATACCAGTGCCACGGACACTCTCATTGTACAGCTGCAGAAACATATTCAAACGCTCTTTCAGGTGCTCGAAAGATTCAATTGGCTCATAAATTTTGGGCATTTCAGCATCAACCGCCTCGGATGTTTCACCTAGATCGGGAAAAAAGAATTTGCTTCCTTCAAATCATTGGGCTTTACTAGTTCCTTCAACCTAAATTAACACACTCATAGCTCAACAATTTCACACTCAATAATACCTATTTTCATCCAAATGCCATATTATATATATTTTAGTAAAGAAAAGAAAGCGGGGGCACCTAGGTGGCTCAGTCAGTTGAGCGCTTGACTCTTGATTTCAGCTCAGGTCTTGATCTCAGGGTCTTAGTATTGAGCCCTCATGGGCCCCATGGTCAAAGGGGAGTCTGCTTGAGATTCTTTCTCTCCTTCTGCCTCTCCCCCCCACTTACATGCACTTCTCCCTCTCTCTCTCACAAATAAATCTTTAAAAAAGAAAAAAAAAACAGTAAGCAAACCATAGTAAAAGCACTGGACTTCTTGTGATCCTACCCAGTCTTAGCTCTTTACTGTCTAGAAAGGGCCAATTTCAAATAATGTCATATATATTGAACTTAATCCAAATCTATAATTGAATATTGGCATTTCAAAGAAACTTCCAGGGGTATTCGCTTAATGGACAAAATGAAGGTCAAAAAAGGAGGGATTTAATATCAAACCAGCTAGAGAGGTCAAGACTTAAGATTTTTCAATAAGAAAAAAAGAAAAGGTCATTGCTTTTGCTCAGGAAATTCTTATGAATCAGAAATGTCAGGTTAGTGGTGAAGACAGAAGTGAATTTTGTGGAATGGTGGTAGAAGGCTGAGAGAAAACAGAATAGTGATTTCCTAAATAAACATACTGAATTATGTCACTGGGAAAAGATGTATTAAAATCAATACATCTTTTTTTAAATTTTTATTTTATTTTTTTCAGCGTTCCAAGATTCATTGTTTATGCAACACACCCAGTGCTCCATGCAATACATACCCTCCTTAATACCGCCAGGCTCACCCACCCCCCATACCTCACATGAAGAGACACTTCTCCAAAGAAGACAGTCACATGAAAAAAATTTTTTGTAAAAAAAATTTTTTGTAAAAAACTTAGAAACACATAATATACCAGTGTAACACTTTTCCATCTTTGACTTAAAGTATAATGCCAAAAGAAAAGCTAAACTGGACATATAGAAGTTCATCATCAGTTAACATCACTAACAGGAAAAAAGTGATTCATGAGTTGAATATGCCAATAACAGCATAGGAATTTGCTGGGTACTAGAAGAGTGAGTGGCTCTTCCAAATCTAACAGTACATAATTGTTTCCAATTGACCCTGTGGTGATATAACAGCATATTAACCTTTTTATGACAAAGCAAGAAAACTGATTTAACATAATCATGAAGAGTGGCTTATTTGCAAAGCTCTCTCTAATTGAATTTCAATAGTCACTTCTGTGTTTCCTAAATGTTCAACTCAAGTTTTGAGAAACAAAGTGCTTGGAAGTCAAAAGGTTATGTGTTTGCCTCCAACACAACTGTCCTGCAAAAATGCAGTTGTGCTCTGTTCCTCGGAAACCATCGTCTAATTATTTAGCCTTCTGAACTAAAGGAAATAAAATACATAAATTCTAATTATTTATCCTTGTGAATTAGAGGAAATGAGATACATAAATTCTAATTTTAAATGCTCTTACACTTATAGGATTTTTGTATGTGGGTGACCTCGTTTAAAATAAAATGTGTCAGCTTCTCTGTGTAGAAGGATCCCTCCAACTGCAGAGGCAGCGGGAAACCTCCTTTTGCAACTGTCTCTCAGAAACTTTTGATAGATCATATACAACCTTATCAAAACTAGAAAGGAGCTGTCTGGTCATTTTCAACCATTTAGAAGCTATAAAGCTCTTTATAAATATGGAAATTAACTTAAAATTCGCCCTCAGTATTAAAAGAGGTAATTAAATGAAAGAAAATAGTCTACTTAAACTCAGTTATTTCTGAGGGAAGGAAGGAAATGGAGCATAGTTCTTTTCATAAGAAGAAAAGTAATAGTAAGAAAAGTAATATACATCTCCATTTCTCAAAGAACCATAACCACGAAAGTTTATATCCACAATGCCCATCTCTTTCCAATTACAGTCAATGGTTTTCTCAGATATCTGAGTCTTATCTATTTTCAACAGTCAGTATGACCCAAATAATAATTATTATTTTTGCTACCTTTCATTTGGCAGACCGCCAAGCCACTCTACAGATAACATTTCACTTATTCCCCACAGTCCCCCATGGTGCATGTATTAATATTTGCATTTTCAAAAATGAGGAGAATGAGGTTCAAGAGAGTTCAGAGACTCACCCAGTTACTATGTAGTAGATCCCTTCCTCACACCTACAGCTGTGACAGCTCTAACTCTTGGGCACTTTCTTCTACCTTGTCTTGCCTCCCACATCTACTTTAATAATGCAAGGCTAATTCGTGTAAAACAATAGTTAACCTCTGAACTCAGTGAGTATCCACTCAGTCTCTATTTAGTGAGCACAAACCATGGCCCTCGCTTGTTTCAGTGAAGCTTACTAGACAGAAATTCAACATCCCTAAACTGAATCTTCTGTCTTCAGGTATCCCTTTGGGGAATTTCAAATTCCGCTCAATAGTTCACCTGTAGCTTCAGGTGCGTCCCTCAAGAAATTCACAAAATAAGCATCCGTGCCACAATCCACCAAGAGTTTTTTCTCTTCGCCAAACTCCTCTTCTACCAATCCTACTAAAGCCTTATCAAACCAGGTCACGTCACTGGATGCCGTGAAGCGGTCAGCTATGACACGTTTGCACTCATGCTTCCACAGCCGGAAGAGTTCCTGTCAAAAGTGTAATTAAAATGTGTTACTCGTTTCATTTCCCACAGTTGGGAATCAAGATGACAGAATTACAGAGCATCATCCTCCTGATCCAAGATGCAACATTTACAAAACTTGAGGTTAGGGATGCCTGGGTGGCTCAGTCATTAAGCATCTGCCTTTGGCTCAGGTAATGATCCCGGAATGCCGGATTCTAGCCCCCCATTGGGCTCCCTGCTCGGCGGAAAGGCTGCTTCTCCTTCTTTCACTCCACCTGCTTGTGTTCCCTCTCTAGCTGTGTTTCTCTCTGTCAAATAAATAAATAAAATCTTTGAAAAAAATTAAATTAAATTAAAAACTTGAGACTAAAACATACTTAACTTCATTTCAAATTGGTCTCATTCAAGTATATCAAGATCCAAGTATATAAAGAGTAGTGTCTGTTCATTTTTAGTCTTTAAATTAAAATGAAAACATCCCCAAATTACTAAAACCACTCTGTTTAACCAACAAGGTAATATTTTATATATTATAATTTACTGTGATAAATTAGTCTATTTGGGTAAGACACCTACATTCATGAGGCCAGAGCATAATAGAAAATGTACTATATAAACAATTCTCATGTATACAACAGATATTACAAAGGTATATTTACTTAACACAATGTGAAGGAAATTTGTGGCAAAAGTCTGGATTATTAGAATAAAGCAATCACCTATTCTACATAATCCAAGGTGCAAAGTTAACTGGAAGTTGAGGAAATTAACTGAGCTATCCACCTGTTTGTATAACAAGCTCATTTGAGTTGAAAGACTGGTAGACGTTTCTCAACTTCTTAGCATTTTGCAAGTTAGGAGGTTTTTAAGCCATTCGATTACTAATGATAAAATGCTATTTGGTTAGCAAAATACAAAAGGAACTTTGTAAAATATATTCAATGATTGTTGGAACTATTTATGGTGATTTAGAGTAAGCATCAAAAAATGGCTACTCAAAAAAAATAATATTGGGGACATTATCATTAATGTGTCAGTAAGTTTGAGGGGGAAAAAATCAAGATAAAATGTTCCCTGCTGCTAAAATGACTCTCTGTTCTCTGTAACAAGGAGAGTGAGTTTTCCCGGAAATGTCTTGTCTTGGGAGTCAGTCAATGTCCTTACTTACATTATGAGCATCTGGGGCAAAGATGGGTTTTAATAGTCACTACTTGATATGCCTAGTGACAATTTGGTGGCTATCTCAACTGTCCCTGCGTATTTATGTGGGAAAAGCACTAAAACCCACTTGTTTAACTACCTCCTCCATTCCATAAAAAACTACAAGAGAAGCCAACGTTACCTATGTCTGAGAACATCCGCCATGCTTCAGGGGGGGGAGGGGAACATACCGGATTTTTCCATAAGTTTTCTGGTTTGAAGAGAATTCTTTTAATGCTAGGAACTTTTATATTCAAGTATGTGTATAAATGCTCATTTTTCAGCCAAATGAATTTTCTACTTTTCTGTCTCTTTTCAATTATACCAATAGATGTAATTCTTTTAGCACATCTAGTTACTAGCAAGGAAAGATTGAGGATGATTAACAACAAAATGGTCTCTTCAACTTTGAATGTTTATACAGACAGCCATTTTTTAAAAGTTAAAATGTCAAGTTTAAAATATGAAGACTATTATATAATAAAATCAATAGTGGTTCTTTCCATTATTTAGTATAAGAAAAATATAATGGGAGAATATGATCAACTGTTTCTTTTATTCCATTCATTAGAAAATAACAGTGTCTGCTATTTCCTTAAACGTAAGTTTAATTTAATAGCAATTTTTAAAGGAAATTCCCTGACATACTTTTCTCTTATTTATATCAGTTGAAAAGCACCCCCAAAAAATGAATGTCCATGCTACCACATCCCAAAATATCTCATCATTCTACTAAAAGTTGCATTACAAATATTTAAGGCATAGAATAAATAACGATGTTATTTGTTTCCCCTCCTGTGTATCACTTACATCGGGTTCCTTGATAACCTCGGAGGTGGTGTTCAGCATGCCCTGCCAGATCCTGGAAAGATCTCGAAGGTTAAATACGTAATGGAATTTTGCAGGTGTAGGGAGCATTTTAATCTTGGTCATCTGCCACAGTTGGCGTGTCAGGGGAACCAATTTCATCACTAAAACTCTCACTTCTTCTGAGAAACCCCTCTGAGCACAATAGTAGCCTCTCCCAATAACACCTGAAAGAAGAACAAAGTCATAACATTTTGAGTGATGGCTCAAGTCAGTGAAATTAAAATGAAAACCATTCTAATGTAGAGTTAGCACAAATATTATTCACATTTTCATAGATAGCCACATAGCAAAGAAACTTATATTAATGTCCTCTATTTTTTTAGATCTAAAAGATAGATACAGGTGCAAGTCAATTAGCATTTGAATACTGAAAGGTTGATTCAGAATTATTATGGAAATCTCTAGCTGAACAAATTCAATATTATTAAGTGAGTGACATTAAATATATAAAGTTGCCTTACAAAGCCATGAGAAAAAGGGAGGTTTCATGAACCCTTAAGATTTCTCCATTCTGTTGTTGCCTTTCCACGCATTATAAAATATTTTAATTTACTTTATATGTAAAATGTTCTAGGTAAAAAGAAGAATAATTAAAATTTATAATAGTCATTTTTTCTGGTCCATTGTACTTTACCCAGGTTTTAGGTCATTCACTTATCATTTGGCTTCCAAACTTTTGCTCACTGCCACGATTGAAGGCAGATACTGCCATACTCCACTAGCCCAGGGTGCTAAGATGACATTTCAGCCTGCCAGAAATTAATTACAGTAATCCTAATGAGTTTTCTCTCAGTAACAGTTTCAAAAGCGGTAAATTAATACCTAACACAATGCATACATAACTTTAAACTCTTTTTCTGCAGAGAGTAACTACAAAATCAACTATATGTAAACTTTTCATTACTTAAACCATCATAGTTATCTACTACTTTCTTCAACGATATTATTTCTGAAATACTACCTAATTAATCATTCTATGACTTATTTCAATACTATAAATTACTCTGAAGATCAGACTCTGGCTAATCTCTGATATAGGCAAAATTATTTCTTTGGCCAAAATCACTATGTGGTTTGGTTAAAGTACCAGCTACATAAACTTTTGGAATGATATTCTACCAATCGGGACCTCATATAGATATATCCATGAGGAAGCAATCTCATCAACTCCTTGTTCTTTTATAGTTTAACCTCCTTGCCTAAGAAGCTAGCAACAGTTACTTTAAGAAAAACAAAGGAAGAAAAGATCTGCCTGGGCACCCAATTCAGGAGATAATAAATCTCTACAGAAACAAAATCCTAATATAAACACAACTGGTGGATGATGAGAGTAAACGATGAAGGAGCCACCCAATAAATGCCCCTTCTGTGTTGACCTCTGGGTGCATATCTTCTCATTGGAATGCAAGCAGATGTTCCTGTCTCCCCGTGCCCCACAGACAACATTTTACCAAAGATCTTGTCCATAGAAGCATCAGAAGGCAACGTGCAGTTGAATATAGAGAACTGCCTCTTGAGTCTTTGTGGTATATCATTGCGTCCACCCCCTGGATGGATCATGGCTGCCAAAAACTGGATGTCCACAATGCTGGTAAACTCCCCAGGCTTCTCTAGGTTATAAAATCCATTCTGTTCCATCAGCTGTCGTACTATCTCATTAGTAACCTAAGAAAGACAACTTTCAGAATTAAAAGGTCACTCCTATATATACTAGAAACTAACCCCTTGAGTGTTTCCAAATAATGGAATTTATTGGAACTGAGGAACTCCATATTGAAAAAGTGGGAAAATATTTACTCCTCAAAGCGTAAATCAATGTTAAATTGAAATTAAGCATGCAATAGAATCAATATACCTGATCTCCCCACTCATTGATTATTGGCATATTCACGTCATCAATAAAAACTGTCATCTTCTTTCCTGCAGGAGGGCCATATGTTGTACCCATGCGTTTATCCACATAGCTCTCTATTGTCTTCTGTGAAACAAGAAAGCCAACAGAAAGATCTGTGAAAATATCCTCTAAGACATAGTAAATGATATTTAAAATCTAGGAACATTGGAATTGATGGGAATTACTCACAAACACCCTAAAACTCTTTTTAGTTCTGGAAACCAGGGCATGAAATACCTAAAATATCTTGCCATAATATTAACCTTTAAAAATCTGCTTTAATTTGGAAGTAAATGGAATTCTAACTACTGCACATTTTGAGTATGATGGACTCCCTGGTCCCAGCTCTACAGATTTTTACCTTATTGTTCCTGTGTTGATGACACTATATCCCCCAGCCCCATTATTCAAAGAATAATTTAGCCCTTCCACAAGTTTCCCTGTACTGCCCAAGAAGTTTCTTAGGCCTGCACTCTGAGCCGCACAGCCTATCACAACAGGAAGACTGCCTGATTTCCATTGAGAAGGCTGCCATTGGGCTTCTGTAGCCAAACACAGGCCAGATCCAGTGCTTTGGGGCAGACAGAAACACAGTGAATCCCCTCTCAGCCCCTGAGACAAAACTGCAAACTATGCCACGTTTGTGTCTCTCTCATCGCTCCATTCTGAATATAGGTGGTAAAGAAGACTACACTGTGGTCTATTAAAAACAAAAACAAAAACTTCCCTAGCAATATGAAAAAGAACTTGACAATTGCTTAAACTAATACAATGTTATAGGTCAACCATTCCTCCATTTAAAGAAAAACTGATGGAAGGAGTGTTGGAAGAGATAAGGGGAAGATGGGGAGGGACTCAGACTATTGATCACGGTATGATCGTTTCCATGAGAGTATCATGAGGTTTGAAAATCAACCAGTCATTCAAAATGCATGAACTGAGCAACCAGAGCTAGCACCACAAAGAAAAGAGAAAAGCCTTCATGGTTCTTAGACTCTAGAAACTCAGTCTTAAAGGCCTCATTCCATTCCTACCACTGTAGTAGATTCATGATTTTAAGTCATGTTTAAAATGATGTATAAATGTAGGAGAAAGCAGAGGCTTATTGCAATAACATGCATTCTCCTCCTATCAAAAAAAAAAAGCTTAGTTATTTTACAATAAAGAGCAAATCAGTTAAGAATGACTTTAATAGTCCAAGATACAACCGCAAAATAAGGTCAACATATAAGCAAAAATCTATATACTCTTCCTTGAAAATCTTTGCAGCTCGTAATTTCAAGTTGTAATTTTCCATCACCATTTTAATGAATAATGGCAAGAGATATGAAATTTTTTCACCATTTCCAAAGATATATAAATATATCACAACTCATTCAATTACAAAATAAATCTCTCATGACAACAGTACAATAGCAAAAAGAATTTCCTATTTCCCTAACATAAAAGCAAACTGTTTAAAGTAATGTACCAGGCTAAATTTAGCTCTGCTTTTCCATGAATTTAAATGCATAAGGCAATTAATAATCTCCTGACACCTTCCTATGGCAAGCTAGAGCCTTCCAGACATTCCCTTGTCTATTAATGAGAACTCACAGACACATAAAGATATTTTGTCTTGGGGGCCATCTAAGAGCTAAAAGGCCATAGGTGGGATAACATGGAGTAAGAACCCCATAACTACACTTGCTTTCCTTTCGTTGTAACCCTATTATTTTTCCAAATAAGAGGGAAATTACTAGTAAGCCACATATGTCATAAAAGAGCTAAGCTGACAAAAGCAAAACAAAGGAGGGAGTAAAATGAAATAACTTGTGACCCTGAAGCTGAGACCACTGTTTTTAGAACTGCTACGCATTAATGCAAAATTTGAAGTTTGGGGATACCTCCTAAGGCCTGAAACACAATAACTGCAGGTTTACTCCATCATTTATCTATTGGAAAATGTTTGGGAAAACCACATATGTGACTGGCCTCTCCAGCTGGACTTCCCCACATGAATGATCCACGGCATAAAATCAACATATCCAAACATAAATGCCTCTTACCCAAAGTCTGCACTCCCTGCTGGTGCTCATTTGAAGGAATGGCACCAATGACCCAAGTGCCCCATCTGAACATTTCCCCATCCAACATCATCCCTTCTCTTATAAATTCAATGTTGCCCTTGAATGTATCTCCTCCCTGAACAGTGATATGCCCAAGGACTATTAATTTGTTCTGCGAATTAATGGGAATTAATGTCACAACCTCTTAAACTGCCTCCCCTCCGTGCTGCCTCCTCCAGTAACTCCTGGGAACTTCTTTAAAAATCATATATGTGTGATTTACAATCTTATCCAGATTTTCTTTCTCCCCCCCAAAAAAAATCAGTCTCAAGAACTACTGATAACTTTGCAGTGTTCTGCCACCCACACTTTCTGATCTCCTTCCTCTCGGGGAGACCACCAACCACTGTTTTGGTGTGATAACCACAGTCCTGTTAACAAAAATAACTGTATTTGTTTATGTGGGTGTTGTCTGTCTCTCCCACTAGAGAGGGAAAAAGGGAAGGTGTCTTGGTTATCTTGCTCATGATTGCATCCCCAGTGTCTAGAACAGTATGTGGCACACTGCACTGATTTATAAATATTTGATACAGGGATGCCTGGGTGGCTCAGTTGGGGAAGCTTCCGACTCGTGGTTTCAGTTCAGGTCATGAACTCAGGGTCATAACATCGAGCTCCATGTCAGGCTCCATGCTCAGTGTGCTATCTCCTTGAGGATTCCCTCTCTCTGCACTTGACCCTGCTCTCTCGCTCTCTCTCTCTTTCGCTCGCACGCTCGCAAGTACACGCATGCGTGTGCAAGCACGCACGTGAGTGTTCTTTCTCTCTCCCTCTCTGAAATAAACCTTTAAAAACATATATTTGATATCTAGTAAATGAGGAAAAGAAACCTGGGGGTCATCTGTGACTTTCTTCTCTCTCTTCTGTCCCTCTCTTTCAACCACATGTTCCCAGCACACAACAGTTGTGCTTCCTGATCACAACTTGAATTCATCCTCATACTGCTTCTATTCTGTCTTTTGTTACTTGGTCCAGCTCAATCTTCCTCTCTTCCAGGGTCTCTCTGAGGACACCCATATCTCTTCCATATTTTCCTCCATTCTGCAGCCAGAATGAACATTCTGAAGGGGAGTATAACCCCACACAACTCCACTGGTTCCCCAGGAGTGGGTTACAAGGTACTCCTTGATGTCCCTACTTACACATCCAGTCTCACCTCTAAACCCTACTCAGTCTCTTTGTTCTGGCTCCTCGTAGTCTTCATTCATTCATATTCAGTTAACAATAAAACACACACCATAAAGTGATGTTCAGCTCACAGCCTAATGTGCATTAAGAAATCCTTATTTACATACTCCTAGAGTAGCCATTTCTGAGCCAAAAAATCTCTCACGACTAGCGTCAGCCAAGCACAATTTGTCAAATATTGATTCAGATGAATGACGGTCCATAAATGTCATTTATTTCAACACAGTTATTGATTAATAAAATTGAGATCTCTAGCAAGGACCTGAACTAAGGGCGGTTTATGCTCTTCCCTGAAAATAAGCAAAAACTTTACTCTGAAATCAGGGAAAGGTAATTCACATGATATCATCTTAAGCAATATATGGAACCTAAGAACGATTCTGATCTTCTTATCTGCCTATCTCACGCTCACATGGCATATCAATGTTTAACCCAAGTTGTGACAGTGGCCTTTTAAGACATAAAAACTAGAGGGTTAGAAATCCAGACAGACTTGGGAATGGAGCTAAGGAAGCTGCTCTTGTCCAGTCTAAGTTGGGTCCCCTAAAACTGGAGCTAACCAATTTTCTGAATTAATTTCTTAGTAGACAATTCAGCCTCTATAATTCCTAAAAATATATATATTATTGATACAACATAAATATGGAATTTCTTGAAGTAATGTCAACTCTTTCATTACATTGATTTCTTAATGCTTAATACCTTATAAAAATGAAAGTTATTTTATTATTACTATAGGTATCTCTATATATCAGCATTTAAATCATTTTCATACATTTCATACCCAATTAAATTGAAATATTTAGAGGTACGAATGTAAAAAATAACATAGAAAGGTATTATAAGAAAACATAGGATGTTTGTATAACTTCTCTTTGGTTTTCTAAATGTTTATTTTTTATGACTCCTGTTTTTATTTCATGTTTACAATACCTTAGAACTCTGAGAATAATAAAAGTTCCCTTCAGCTCTTAAACAAACAAACAAATAAATAAAGTATGCTTAATTTTAGCCTTCTATATATCTGCTATTTAGCTAAAAGATTAAAAATGGAAAGCTTACGTTCTTCATTAACACATGTACTGCCTAAGTAAGACCTTCCCTTTGTATTCTAAATTACTAAAACCAAAGGAAAATAGTCTTCCATTAGTAAAGTTTAAAATGCTCAACAGCGTGTTGTTGAAAAAGTATAATATCTAAAACAGCATGAAAATACAATAACACATAAGTAGAAGCTAAAAATAAAACAAGTAACTAAGTGATAAATCCGTCATTTGAATATTAATGTGAATAAGAAAAGCTGTTGGTGGGGCGCCTGGGTGGCTCAGTTGGTTGGGTGGCTGCCTTTGGCTCAGGTCATGATCTCGGAGATCCAGGATCAAGTCCCACATCAGGCTCCCAGCTCAGCGGGAAGCCTGCTTCTCCCTCTCTCACTCCCCCTGCTTGTGTTTCCTCTCTGGCTGTGTTTCTCTCTGTCAAATAAATAAAAAATCTTTTAAAAAAAAAAAAAGAGAAAGAAAGAAAAGCCATTGGAAGGAGGCATATGGGTAAACAGGAAGAGCAGAGCAAAACGTATGGGGACCTGGTTTCTCACCAGGCTCTGGTAACAACTACTGTGTGCACACAAATAAGGACTTGATCTCCCTCCACCTCACTGTATTAATAGTTAAGTGAAAAACCTGACATTTATAGAGAGCTTTGCCATGGAAAAATACTTCACTTATTAATCTCCTATGATTCTTCTTTGGAAACTAGTCTTTAAACTATGCTCTGAGAAGTCAAAAGAATTTTGTGCAATCATAGGGGTCCCTGAAGGAAGCAAGCCTAGTTGGGAAGGATTTCAGGAGCCCAGCTCCTATTCCACCAAAGCACATCTATGGTTACCTGTTTCATAGCTTCGTCTTCTGCATAAGATTTCACTTGGAAAAGTGGTTCTGAGTTGAAGGAAAAAAATGTGAAATTTCTTTCGAGGCTCTATAATTCTCATATTTTAAAAACAAAACCTATTGCTATGCAACCCTTTATAAGATAGTTATATTCAAAACACGATTCAGATTGTTTTTAGAAAAGATAAATCTTTTCAGAAATTCTGTAAAGAAATTTTCTTCTTAGCCTTCTGTATTGTTTACTTTTTTATAAAAGATTTTGTTTATTTATTTATTTGACAGACAGAAATACAGGTAAAGGGAACATAAGCAGGGGGTGTGAGAGAAGGAGAAGTAGGCTTCCCACCGAGCAGGGAGCCCGACATGGGACTCTATCCCGGGACTCCGGGATCATGACCTGAGTCAAAGTCAGACACTTAATGACTGAGCCACCCAGGTGCCCCACATTTTTAAAGATATGTATAGATTACTTTCAAAAATGGTGGAGAGGAACCTTAAAATAATATTTGTTTTGGTTAAAAAAAGAAATCTTTCTCTTAAAAGATCAACTGAATTCCCTTAGCCAAAACAATAAAATGACCATACAATTTTTGCCCAAACTACACACTTTTGATAGTGACGAGGATGCCATTCTAAGTCCAAGCCAATGGAAGTAAGCTAGACTATCCCAGACAAAGAGGGACATACAGTCAGTCATCCTACTGATGAAAGATGTGAATATGACCCCATGGGAAAAACCAAAGAAACCCAGATGAAAACAACCGTCAAAAAACAAGACATGTGTCCTCGACTGGGCTACGTGTCATCATGGTACCACGGACGGGACACCCACTAGCTGCCTTCTCATCAACAATCTCAGTTTGGTTTGGATCTAGTAAGTGGGAGATCTAAGACAAAGGCTCATCTCCATCAGAACTCCAGCATGAATGGCTGAAAGTTACACGGAGAAAGTTAATTCCAGCAGTTTGGCTAATTGAAAGCTTTCCAAAATTAATGAGTCCAGCTTAATAGAAAGCATGGCTACTAGCAATCCAAAGAGACTCTAAGCAGGGTACATGATCCTATGATGCTTCTGAGCAGAAAACGTGTCAATGCCCCCTTCACACCAGCATAGGAGGGAACTGGGCTAATGTATTTGTGAATCAGATAATGGGATCCTAAAGAATATAGATTTTTGTGTGTTTATCATTATCCTAATTATTACATTTCAATGTGGCATGACTTCTAGAAATTTATTACATAGTTTATAAATTTTTATATCGATGAACAAGTTGCTTTCTAGATAAAATATACTTTTTTCCAGGAAATTAATAAATGTCTCATGTTAAAGAGATATAGCCTGCAGATCTTTATCGCCTTAAAGGAGTAAATAACACCAAGAGTTACTAATAAAAATACAGTGACAAGGTCCTGTTACATACTAAATAATTTGGCCCTTTGTCCCTGGTTCCAAGGAGGGAGCCTTTAAGCATCTGGAATTTCCTGAGTAATAGGATTTTCTTTGTCATTCATGGTGGGTTTCTCAGACTACTCTTGCCAGAAAGACCAATCATGTGATTGGAGGGTTGGAGATTTGAACCACAGGGTATCGGTTGACCTTTTAGGAAGGGAGGGGGCTTGGGGACTGAGTTCAATCACATGGCCCATGATTCATTCAATTCTGCCTATGTAAAGAAACCCAATAAAAACTCTGGGATTGTGGTTCAGGTGAGCCTCCTGCCTGGGGGGTCTACACTGATGTGCCTGAAGGACAATGCATACTGAGGACACAGAAGGCTTACAGTTGGGATCCTCCCAACCATTGACTTACTGCATCTCCTCTTTTGGTTGATTCTGATTCCTATCTTTTATAATTAAACCATCATCATTAGCACAGCAATCTCCTAAATTCTGAGAGTTGTTCTGGTAAATTATGGAAACTGTCACTGCATGTCTTCAGAAGTGCTGGGGTTCTTCAGAAGTGCTGGGGGCCTGGAAACCTAGGCATGTGGCTGATATCTGAAATAAGGGAAGGCTTGTGGGGGTGCTGAGCCCTTCACTTGGGAAGTCTTTAGTAAGTCCAGGTAGTTGCTGCTAGAATGGCATTACAACCCTAAAGATGTAATCCAGTCTCAAGAACTGTGAACAGCTAGACAATTACCCCACATAATGGGAAAAAAAATCACACTTTAAGGTTTAAAACTTTCTTTGACCAATGAAGTTAAAATTGTAACCTTAAGAGGATGTTCTCCTAAAGTAAAACTAACAAAAGTTCTTGAAATGTGAAACAATATCGAGGGAAGGTGGCTAATGTTAGTAACAAAGGAATGTGTAAATGTTAGCAACCTGCCAGCCTGGGATAATTTAATGTGCTATTCCCCAAACACAAAAATATTACAGCTGAGCCTCGGCAATTTGAGGCTGACCTTCCGTTCACGCTTTCCTTCCCATCACCACACTGTCAATGGCATTCATTTGATAGAAGGCTAGCCAGTATTGGAAATTCCATCTCGAACAGAGGAACAAAATATAATTGACAGTCTTATTTAGAAACTTAATCAATGGTCTTAGTTTATTGGCACTCTGCAGTCACCAATTACAGTAAGTGATTCAAAGTCATGATGTAGCTATGCCATCAATACTTTTAACTGTTCTTTGATATTTTAACTCCAACAGCTAAAGAACAACGAAATTAATCAAGAGCAAAGTTCTTTGGGTTGGGATTCCCCTAAAAATTTCCCTTCCATTTTCAGTTATGAAATGTGTCCTTTTTTGAAAATGAAAGGGGCTAATGTTCTAGCAGGTAGGAGAGATGACTCGAACACAACTGAAGCATGAGGGGACACATAGGATTCCCTCCCCAGTATCCGTAGGGTCTTAGACAACTTAGGAATAAGAGCAAACAACCAGACCACCGCTGCAAACCCAGGTCATTCTTGGCATTTCCATTGACAAAAGCAAAGCAAATTTGTGGGAATTTTTTTTCTGTTATTCCCCAATGATATGATAGGGTAAAATCGTCAATGTACTAACTCTAAGATTTATTCCTGCAATTGCTAATGGGAGCCATAGTCGAATGTTCAGTGAGGGAACAACAAGATGAATTGGCAGTATCAGAACCAGAGATGGGAAGAGGAATGAAAGCAAGACAGGAAGAGAATTAGAGTAAACCAGCTGGGGGGGTCTTTCTAGGCTAATACCCTGGTGTGGTTCATGAGGATGTGAATTATGCAGAGGCAGACAGGGAGAACAAAGAGAAAGAAGATGTGAAAAGTATTTCTTTAGTGACACTAACAGCCCTTGATTCAAGAGATACCCATCGAAGATGACCAGTGTGTCTAGCCTAAAGCACAGAATAATACAGCCACAGAAAAGATAGTAGGGAGAGCAGGAAGGTTTGTTTGGATGCTGGAATAAATAATATTCCTTTCACTTTGGGATTTTACATGTTCACGGACTTTGCTAGATATTTAAACATTATTGAGGCTTTTAACACCCTATATAAGCTTTGTATTTCTCCACAATTTAAGATTATACAGTATAATCCAACTAGGTAGATATTCTACTGCAGGTGAATAATAGAAGGTATATGTATGGGATTTATCACGGCTGGGAAAGTGCAGATGAAATTCATGGGCATAAGCAGAAAAGTGAAGAGAGCTGAGCAGCCAAAGTTGATCACAAACTTGGTCTTAATGGGTGATACCAAAGAAATAGTACCTGAAATATCAATGGGGTGGTTGCAGAAGAAAAATTCAGACTCTTGATCATGTGACTTTCAGAATTGTACTTTGACATAAATCCTTTGATAATGACTGTTTTGGCTGTCCCTTGTTCACCAATCAGCAGCACAGCCTAAAAGAGATGTTGAGAAAGAAATCCAAGGAATGCCACATGATGAGTATGAACGAAATTCCCAACACCGAAAATTCCCATGTTGGGGCTCTAACACCCAGTATTCAGAATGTGACTGTATCTGCAAATAGGACCTTTAAAGAGATGATCAGGTGACAATGAGGCCATTTGTGTGGGCCCTAGTTCAATCTAACTGGGATCTGTATAAGAGGAGGAAATCTGGATAGACATACACAGGGAAACAGCGGGGATGAAGGCACACAGATAAAGACCACAAAACAGCACAGTGAGAAGGCAGCCAGCTGCAAGCTAAGGACAGAGGCCACAGAAGAAATCAATGGGCCGGCACCTTCATCTTGAACGCAAGCCTCCAGAGCTGGGGGAAAGAAATGTCTGTTGTTTAAACCACTCAGTCTGTGATGATTTGCTATGGAGGCCCCAGAAAACTAACACAATCATCAGAAGAGAAGGATTTCTCTTTGGAAAAACAAACCAAGGTTCACTTTCTCCAACTAATATGTGAGAACTGATTACTGAATCATGCATCAGAACTATTCCACTCTTAACTATGTTAGTGACGAATAATAAAAAAAAGTATATTAATTTGGTTCTGAGTCCAAAGTCTGGGGCATAAACAATGAATCTTGGAACACTGAAAAAATAAAATAAATTTAAAGTCAAAAAAAAAAAAAAGAAGAAAGGAAGAAACTATTGAGGCCCTTATGAACCAATGTTATCTTTCATAAAATACTTGTAATACTTTAAATAAAAGACCTTTATTTTTAAAAAAGACCTTTCTGTAATACCCCTAATGAAAAACTATAAAATAAAATGTTGAACACTGAAAAAAATATATTAATTTGGATAATACTTCATTTACTCGAGCAGCAAACCAAAACATTCCAAGCATAAAGATAAAGGCAGGAGGCCTGGTGTTCTCAAGTGACATTCTAGAACATGCTATTGTCAGTAACAGTTAAAGAGCCACACCTTGCCCTGTTTGGCGATGGTTTGAATTAGAAAGTCGGTCCTCACGTTGTCAACATTAGGCACCAGGATGGAGCCATATTCTGGGATGACGTCAGATGGATATACATACTCCTCAGTACACGTGTTCCAGTGCCTCCATTCACCTGAGATGAACACAGAACACGCACATCTTCACACCTGTGAATAACTGAATTCCTAACTGGAACAAGCAGACATCCTCCACGTCTCATGAAGGCTTCAAAACTCCCCATAAAATGAAGATCATTGGAACCGTAAATCTAAGCAGTATTTAAGTGTGTGTTAACCGAGTCAAAATTTCCCAAGGAACAATTCCAAAGTGGTATTATTAGGAAATATAAGAAGAATCTGGAATTTTCTTTTTAAATATGTCAGTCTTCAATAATGTCTGTGTAAAGAACACAGTAATGGTAGCATGTACCTAAAACCATTTAAAACATCTAATCCCACAAGCTTTTCATTACACATTTTTTTTTAAGATTTTGTTTATTTATTTGACAGAGAGGGAGACAGCAAGTGAGGGAACACAAGCAGGGGAAGTGGGAGAGGGAGAAGGAGGCTTCCCGCCAAACAGCGTCCTGGGATCCGGACCTGAGCCAAAGGCAGATGCTTAGCGACTGAGCCACCCAGACACCCCACATTACACACTTTCTTAAATACAGACCAAAAATAGAAGATATATAAATACTGTGTGTGTGTGTATATATATATATGCTTAATATGTACGTACTTTATATATATGTATGTGCATTAAATAAACTTGAAGTATATACAGATAGATATACATGTGTAGATAAAGACACATATTGGGTAAAAATATACTTCACACTTTGTAATTTTTATGTAAACTGCTGATTATATTACATAAATCACTGAAACAGATATGATTTGGAGATTTTTTTCCTAATTTTTTTTTAGATTTATTTATTTTAGAAAGAGAGAGTGAACACAAGTGGGAAGGTAGGGCAGAGGAATAGGGAGAGAGCGAATCCTCAAGTAGACTTCCCACTGACCGAGGAGCCCAAATGGAGGCTGGGATGCCAGGACCCTGAGATCCTAACCTGAGCTGAAATCAAGAGTCAGATGTTTAACCAAACTGAGCCACTCAGGAAGCCCCCTAGTTTGTTTTTACTTTATTAAAAGTTCAGTAAACAATAGACTTAACAAGGGAAATGTGTATATTTCAAACACAAATGAAATAAAATTTCAAAAAAGAAACAATTATGGTTTTTCACACATGAAAATTTCCATTTTAGGGTGCCTGGGTGGTTCACTGGGTTAAAGCCTCTGCCTTCGGCTCAGGTCATGGTCTCAGGGTCCTGGGATCGAGGCCCGTGTCGGGCTCTCTGCTCAGCAGGGAGCCTGCTTCCCCTCCTCTCTCTCTGCCCGCCTTTCTGCCTACTTGTGATCTCTCTCTCTCTGTCAAATAAATAAATAAAATCTTTAAAATTTCCATTTTAATTTTATAGCCAAGTGTTTCAATTACCATTTAGAAAAATAAAATTTGTGTAAATATTAGCCAGCCAGAAAAAACCGTTCCCATGTGTTGTGTAGGAGTTTGGGGAAGCAAGGAACTCACCAGTGGGCGAGACATAATAGTCAAACATGGTGTCCTCCGTCCCCTCCAGAGGAGGCAAATCCAAGGGCAGTGCTTCCTGAGCGCGCAGCCAGTGCTCCACGCGGCGCCGGCCGTCCAGCTCCAGCAGGGCGCCGATGCTCCACATCAGGGAGAAGACGTACAGTCTCCCCAGGTGCTCTGGTGTGACCTCCACGCCTTGCTCCTGAGTATAAAAGAAACGTTCTTTGTAATGCTTGATTCTTGAACTGACATTTTACTTTGAGGTTTCTGTGAAAATAACAAAGATGTAAAGGGGACAACAGTTTTCCCCAAGACAAGAACAACGAAAGACGAAAGAAACTGGGAACAAATACAGAACTGATCTCGAGGAATACCAAGCCAGTCTCCAAAATAAATCTAGATGCTTATTAGGTGATGGTGAACTTGACACTAAATGGCACACTAATGGCTTTCTTAGTGAAAAAAGAAATGAGAAAAATGCAAAAGACACATGTGCACAGTTAAACATCCTCCCACCACAGGTCTAACGGAACCAATTTCAAACATTGTCCTCTCTGCACTACATGGCTCTGTAGGAAGAGAGAAATTTCTAGAAAGTTGAGCGATTTACCTTTGGGGGGATCAACCCTTGAAGCATATTAATACTCTGCACAATTACAAAAGCCTCGAGCATCTCCATCTTGTACTCCAAGTTCTGGATACTGAAGCGGTAGAGGTCAGGAAAAGACTTGCCATAGAGTCGATGAAGAATTTCAGCTTCTTGAGGTGAACGTTTCTTAAGGAAACCCTGTTCATTTACAGATTAATGCATTAATAAATTTAGTAGCACACCAAGAGAATGGCCATTTGGGGGCAATTTTTTTTTCTTTAGAAGATTATCTTATTTATTTATTTGACACAGAGAGAGAGAGAAAGAGAGAGAGCAGAGAGCACGCACAAGCAGGCAGAGAGAGAGAGGAGGAAGCAGGCTTCTTGCTAAGCAGAGAGCCCGATGCAGGTCTAGATCCCAGGACCCTGAGATCATGACCTGAGCCGAAGGCAGAGGCTTTAACCCACTGAGTCACCCAGGTGCCAAAAAAATTTTAAATATTAATTAACCATAATCCTGCACATAGGATGTGCCTGGTCTTGCTAATCATCCTTTCTGCAGTAACTCATTTAATGTTCAAAATAACGCTATGAGGTAGGAGTTATTATTATCTTCCTTTTACAGATGGGAAAACCAAGGCCCAAAGACTTGAAGTAAAGTGCCCAGGATCCCACAGCTGGCGGGTGCCACGGCCAGAATTCCGACGCCCATATCTGTTACCACCCTATACATGTGCCTAGGTCTTGAAGCTAAGATGGAAAAAAGCCTCTTAATTAAAATATACTAGAAGAAAATGAGGAGGCATATATAGAGAAATAATTTAAGAAAACAAAAAGGAGTAAAAGGTAAACAAAGGAAATCCATACCCACATTGTTTTAAATGGGAAAAAAAAAGGCTTATCAAGTTAATTGTTTCCTTTTATTTCTTCTAATTTAATTAATAACCAGTATCCAAGAATACTCCAGAAAGTGGAGAATTTCCTCATTTAGGGAATCCACTATTAGAAAAGTGTGTATGATCTCTAACAAAATATCACTAACACAAAATACTCCCTGAAGCTGAAGCAAGATCCCTCGGCCTCAAGAGACCAGCTCATTCTTAGATACTGAATGGGAGCAATAAAATGTTGATTCCAAATTATTCATCAGTTCATGAATTTACCAGTTTGCCACAGCAACAAAAATAGAACATAACACTTTCGAGTTGATTGGAACCAAAAGCAAGGTCATACAGAGAGCCAAATATTCAGCTGGGCTCCCAGAAGCTGACAGATTGCCATGAATACAACTTTTCCAGCCCTCTGCCTCTAGTAACCCCCTGGAGCCACCTTGAGTCGCTCTCAACACTTCCTGTCTGATTCTTTGGGAGTCTTGCTTCTTGCTAACCGTTCGTGAGAAGAAACTGCATTATTTAAGGTAAGCACTGACTGGGTGTTATACAAAAGTAATGAATCATTGAACACTTCGTCAAAAAAAAAAAAAAGGCAAAATAAACTTTTAATATTGAAGCCACACATAAATAAATAAATAGATAGATAGATAGATAGATAGATAGATAAATAAATAAATAAATAAATAAATAAATAAATAAATAAATAAATAAATATTAAAAAATAGGTAAGGGACGCCTGGGCGGCTCAGTTGGTTGAGCATCTGACTATTGATCTCAGCTCAGATCTTGATCTCAGGGACATGAGTTCAAGCCCCATGCTGGGCTCCATGCTGGGTGTGGGGTCTACTTTAAAAAAAAGAAAAAAAAAAAACTTCGGTAAGGTTATCATTAATGTAAGAACCTTATTCAGTCTCAACATAGAGCAAAACAGAAGCTTATTTCATAAATAGCAAAGTCAAAATATTTATTAGCCAGCTATATAAAAGTATTTTTTAAAAGCCTTTGTGAGGCGCACCTGGGTGGCTCAGTCCTTAAGCCTCTGCCTTGGGCTCAGGTCATGGCCCCGGAGTTCCGGGATCAAGCCCCACATCGGGCTCCCTGCCCAGCAGGAAGCCTGCTTCTCTCTCATCCCCCTGCTTGTGTTCCCTCTCTAGCTGTGTTTTTCTCTGTCAAATAAATAAATAAAATCTTAAAAAGATAAAATTAGATTATATTTTAAAAGCTTCTGTGAATGTGAAGTATATGGAGAAAATCACAGAAATACTTATTTACTTGGACCTTGCCGCTATAGCTGTAGTTACCAAATCTGGACCTATTATGGCACTTTTAAAAACAAAAGCAAAAACATAAACCAACTCCTCAACCGCTTTCCCCCCCAAGATTCTAATTTGGTAGGATTGGGGTATGACCCTATCATCTATATTTCAAAGAACTGTCTTTGATTATTCTTGCAAAGCCAGGGTTCGGAATCCTTGCCCTGTATTCTCCTTAAGGGGTGGATTATTTGATTGTGAAATCTGAAATCTTTAGAAGCATGTTTACTGGCATATACAATTATACATAGGTATCATTTTGCTATATAATCCCTTGTTTTCTCATATCTTCACATTTTACCAAACCAAAACCCTTTTTCAACCCAGGTTTCTGCAAATTCTGAGAAGATATTATTAAAAGCTAGAATATATTCATAGAGAAAGAGAAGCACAAAAACAATGATAATATAAAGTAAACATCTTCTTAATTTAAATTATGATTTTATAAGTTTTCAATCAAAATCTTCTCCCCAAAAATTGTGTAAATAAAATAATAAAATTTGACCAACAACGTCAAAAAAGATTTCACATCTGGCTTAACGAATAAGCATTTTGCTTTATATTATAGCATTTACTTTGTAAAATATCAAAGTGTACAAGGCATTTTACTCTTATCTGATTATAATCAATATACTCTAGAATGTATTGGTGATAAGAAAATAGTCTACCTTTTCATGAACTGGAGATATCTGAAATATTATTTCTTTTTTTAAGATTTTATTTATTTATTTCACAGAGAGAGAGAGCACAAGTAGGCTGAGCAGCAGACAGAAGCAGAGGAAGAAACAGGGTCTCCGCTGAGCAGGGATTCAGATGCGGGGCTTGATCCCAGGACTCTGGGATCATGGCCTGAGCCAAAAGTAGCTGCTTAACCAATTGAGCCGGGTCCCAGGGGCCCCTGAAATATTATTTCTAAGAACAAACGTAAAACTAATGACTACTGAATCTCATAAAAATTCCTTATATGCAATATTTCCCTTAGATGGAACTTTAATAAATTGTTTTCTTCAAGCTCCTATTCTAAGATGATTGCTCTCAAACTTTACATGACTGAGTACTTTTTAAAATGTCATGAAGTCCTGAAGTGATCAAATTAAATTTTACTTATTCACAGTTTGATGATCTAAACAAGAGGCCTGCCAATTACTCCACAACTCACAGTGGAAATCACAGGTCTAAAGAGATGAGAAGAGCCCTGCAGAAACAGAATGCAGAAGGAAACTGTAATGAACAATCAAGATTCCAACATCCCAGAGCAGGCAAGGAGCTACCATAAATAGTAGTGATGAAATGCAGTAATACCACAGGTCTGCAGAAAAGTCAGCATGCAGTCTACAGGAATGTGCTGTATAGGAATGCTAAAGATCTGTTTTCCTCTCTCGGTGCACCAAAGAAAGACTCCACTCATACCTCAAGAATAGGACTCCAATCGAGAACAGAAGAACTCATGAAAACCATTCCATTTCTTGAGACAGTAGCAGGTGAAGCGTTGTCAATGTTATGGGGTTCAAAAATTATCTTGCAGTTTGGAGCCATAGGAATCCGATCACCATTGGCAAGGGTTAGAGTTTTGTTATCATCCAAAACAGAATTCAAATTTTCAATCCAAATGGCATCTACTGGGCCATCAAGAACTATCCAGATATGCTCACCTAGAATATTCCACCAAAGGTGGGGGGGGAAGCATACATACACATATATACATATTCACATAACTATGACACTTGAAGAAGTACTATAACTTGATGTAATTTTCATTAAACTTTGATAGACATGATTATTTTATTTTATCCCAGAGGACTTTTCCAGTTCTTCAAATACCAATTGTTAAAGCACATAATCAAAGCAAAAAGCCATTTGTTCATTGAACAAGTATTCATTGAGCACTTTCTATGTATCAGCACTGTTCTAAGGTCTGGGGATATTGTGGTAAATAAGACAATGTCTTGCCTTCACAGAGCTTACATTCTAACAGATAGAGATGATCACCAAACCAACAAGCAAAGAAATATATAAGATAAGAAAAATTAAGGATAAAAGGATGGAGCATTGCTTTAGATAAGGTAGTCAATAAAATAGTTCAGGAGAATGAATTGATGGAAATATCTAGATGTAGAATCTTCTAGGCAGTAGGAATAACAAGTGCAAAGATCTCAAAGTGAGTGGAAGCATAGGGTGTTGCAGGAAGAACAAGAAGTTGAACACAGTAAGCTAGAAGAGATGAAGGAGTATAATATGAGTCCAGTCAGAAAGATAGGCAGAACCACAGAATCAACTCTGGCTTGCACATCTTACATTGGAGATGTCCCACAGACAACTCATAGTGTTGTTGAGTTGGAAGTTCAAGGAAGAGGTCAGGGTTGAAAAT
This sequence comes from Spilogale gracilis, assembly GCA_004023965.1. Taxonomy (NCBI): domain Eukaryota; kingdom Metazoa; phylum Chordata; class Mammalia; order Carnivora; family Mephitidae; genus Spilogale; species Spilogale gracilis. The sequence goes on along the minus strand of PITA01008057.1, from coordinate 3,178 downwards.
GAACAGGTAGAAATCACCAGCTAAGAGATGGCATTTAAAACCATGGACTTGGTATGTTTTTTCTAGATAGTAAAAGTAGACAGAAATAGGAGGGCTGAGGACAGAGCCACTTCAATATTCAGACTTCTGGTAGTGTCTCCTTTGCTGGCTCCTCCCTCTGGCAGACCCCTCATGAGGCAGTAGAAGGAGAGCCAACAGGTAGTTTCCCTAAAGCCAAGCAATGGAAGAGTTTCAAGAAGGGGTGTGATCAACCGTGCCAAGTACTATGAGAGCCAGACTAGCCTGAGAACTGACAGAATATATATCTGATTAGCTAGAGGTCATGAGTGGCCTTGAAAGAGTAGTTTTGGAGGACCACAGGGGACAAAATCTTATGAGAGTCACTTATAGAGATATTTGGAAATAAAGAAAGTGACAAGCATCAGCAGAATGGTCAACCACAATGCCATCATAAATTTAGGTTTTTGGTTTAATAGTTCCTTTTAATCTCCTAATCTCTAGTTTTTCTTTATTGACACCATGACCAAGTTTGTAACTCTTTTTTATTTTGTAGTTTTTAACTACTGTATAACATCTGTAATATATTCAAAGTTAAATCAACTGCTTTGAAAATCTGAATTATGCTCATTTGACTTGAATTTAAGTAAAAGAGTGATCGAAAAATGAGAGTCACTTAGAAAAAGCATGTTGCCTTCTTTAAGGAGGGGGGGGAAGCCCCCATTCTTGGGAGCACTGGGCACTGGATCTGTGTTTATACAGGATTATTGAAACAAAGTCAGAAACAAAATTTGATTTATTTCCAGTAAAACAATAATTCCAAATATTAACACACTTTTGAAATCCCAGGTTTTCATGTCTCTTTTACAGTTGATTTGAGATTACTGAGCTCCATTCCCTAACTGAGAACATGGATGTTCCCACCTTAAACATTTATCAGCAGACAGTGTTCCAAACCAGAGACTCCTAGAGAGATAGCCCAATATCTTGTCCTTCTCCTGAATCCTTCTTTCTCTCTGCAGGTGTATTCATTATGCCTTTCTCCTCCATTGGGAGTGAGAAACATGATGGGAGGAGAATTTTTAATAACACCTCCTCCATCTGAGCTTATATTCCAAGAACACTGGGCTCAATTTCCAGACTCCATAAGTAAGCAAATATTCAGAGTGAACCACTTGCCCTTAACAAAGTGGTTCATAGTACAAACAAACATCAGTGTACGTCTAAACAGAAAAATTTCTTAGTTCAATATAAACTTCATTTTTGATATATGTACTTTTCTTCCCAAAGGAGCCTATTTCCTCCTGTGATTTTATAGGACAATCAGTTTTCTAAAAATAGGCTGGCCTTAAATAAAAGTAACATTTTTAAAAGATTCAGTGAAATAGTTATAGTAAAATCATTTTATTCAACATCATCAATTTTCCTTAACAGTTTTTTCCTTTGTATTCTACGATATCACAGGAAAACAGAAATATTTATTCAAAAGGAAAGTAATTCCCTTTGTAACAACAACAAAGAAAAAAGGTGGGCAAGAGGGATATTAAATACCCTAATCAATAATTTCAATACTTCAACACTGACAAATATACTGATTTAGGACTTCTTACTCTTGGCTAAGATATTACATGGAGAATATGTTCTACTAATTTTAAATAGGAACCAATGATTTTATTTAGTAGAACATGACAAAAATAATACTTCGTCTTCTACCTTTCTTAGCCCTCAGGGTTTTCCTCCAAAGGGTTGAAAATATCCCATCAGTCCAGTCGTTTGTGGCCACATCAAGGCGACCAAACATCTGTGGGGCCGTAATTGCTTTGGGATTCATCCTCAGTTCCCGGTGTGGCTTTCCAGAATCTGTACCAATAAGTACAAATTTTAAATGACTCAGATGTAAGGTGAACCATCATCAGGTAACATTGAACTAATTTGTAATGTACCATCAGCAGATGTTCAAAATACGAAAAACGCAAAATTACACTGAGAATAGATGCCTTATCGCATTCCAAGTTTCATAATTAACACTGTTATATTTTATGGATTAACATACTTCTGTTTTTATCCTTCTGTGAAAGAAAATTACAGGAAACATAAGGGGGGAAGATACCATGTGGGTACTGATGAATAAATTAATATAATCTGGAAATTCCTCAAATTTCACAGCACAAAAATTTTTTGATTTATGTTATACCAGCTTAGGTCTAGTCCCTGAAATGTCACCCAGAAGATGCCTCATTCTCTCCTTTACTGGCTTCAGTTTGCTGAGATGTATTCCTGCTCATTTGAAAAAGTCAGTTAAACTAATGTTGCAAGAATCAAGAACTTCTCTTTGTGGTCAACCTCGAAAAAAGGTCTTTGAATCCTTCAAGCCCTAAAACTACTCTTAAATGCATCAGCTATACATAAGGGAGTGTGGTTAATAAGCAGAAAAGTGAAGAATAAGATTTAAAGTGTAAAATCATAAAATAGATGCTAAAATACTACACATTGTACAAAAGAGTGATAGACACAGGCAAGCATAGATACCCATGCATGTTGAAAAAGGTGTTAAAGCCCATTAAAACGAGGGACCCTGGGTGGTTCAGTCGCTGAAGCATCCAACTCTTGATTTCGGCTCAGATCGAGATCTCAGGGTCATAAGATCAAGTCCCAGGTCAGCTCTGTGGGGTCACCCGTTCAGCAGAGAGTCTGCTTCTCTCCCTCTCCTCCTGCTCCATCCCCACCTCCTGACCCCTGTACTGCAAGGGTGTGCTCACTCTCTTACCCTCTCTCTCTTAAATAAACAAATAAATCTATAAAAAATATTAAAACCTATTTAGAAAATTGGACCATAGTTCTCCTTTTTCGTTTTTTGTTTTTTTTTTTTAAGATTTCAATTTATTTATTTCACAGAGAGAGAGAAAAAGTGCACCAATGGGGGAAAGAGAGAAGCAGGCTCCCTGAAGAGCAAGAAGCCTGATGTGGAGCTTGATCCCAGGACCCTGGGATCTTGACCTGAGCCAAAAGCAGATGTTTAACCAACCTGAGCCACCCAGATGCCCCTTTAGTTCTCCTTTCTGAAATGACAAAAAGACTCGGGGTAATTATCTGAGATACATTATGATGCTGAAGTTAAGCTGAGTCACAATTCAGCTTTTTCAATAAATTATATCCAAAAGACAGGCAAAACTGTTTTTTT